>PVHY01006835.1:0-71548 GCA_004024945.1 Uropsilus gracilis | reverse complement strand
AAAACAAATGTTTGGGGTGGGGGGAGATTGGGGGGGTCATCTGTAGGATTCAACATCAGAACAGTTTTCCTTAAATGTTTGGGGTGGGGGGAGGCTAGGGGGGGCATCTGTAGGATCGAACATCAGAACAGTTTTCCTTTGCGTTTAGAACAAAGTGTTCACAGGCACTGATAGTTCATCTCCAGGGTTCGCTCCAGACAACAGCCCCCTCCTGCCCTTCCTTGCTGTCCCTAAAAACCTCAACTGCTCCCAAAAGACCTAGCCAGTCAAGGAGAAGTCTTGAGTCCTCCTGCAGTTCTGTAATAGAAACTACACTTAGATCCAATGTGTTAATACTTGAAGTATACTTGCTTTCTTTTTAATGGAATCCATGAGGGCTCATGACTATTGGGGCTTCTTTGATCCTTTCAAGTTGGAAGATGCTGGATAGTGAAGACCATGTAGCTAAGCCACATGCACAACACATCTCAGATTACAGAGCTGAGTCTGGCCCTCAGCTTTGCTTCCTGGTCAGGGCTGGTTCAGTCTGGATCCCAGGTAGCAACTTCAAAGTGAAAATGGTATCATTTTTATGCTCTTGCCTCTTACCCCATAGTAAGTGTGACATAGCATGCCCCATGATGGTTCTAAAGAGCCAGATGGAATGACTGAGAAGGTAAGAATAACCACAGACTGAGCAGTCCACGCCCAGCCTCACTTTACCAAGTGGTGCCACTTTCAATAGAGGGCATCACAGTTCAAACAATGACATTTTGCTCAGTGTCATTTCCTTAAAACATTGACGAGGAAAACAAATCAATTCCTGCTCTGGGATCACTGTCTGTAAAGGAGTTTGCACAGTCTCCTCGAGTCTGTGTAGATTTTCTTGGTTTCTTCCCACATCCCAAAGACATGGACACAAGGAACGTATCAGTTGCTCAGGCTGACAAAGGGTGGCGTGTGTGAGTAGCGGAAGGGCGCCTTGCCCCCAGCCCATGGTGGCTCCTGCCTTGTGCCCTAAGCTGCTGCAAGAGGTTCTGGCTTCCCCTGACCCTGAACTCCAATGAAGAAGTTGGAAAATGACTGAATGAATGGATACAAATGATTGACAAATATTACAAGTGCTTGGGATCTTTACTTAAAAGTTTGGTGATGTGAAATTTTTTGTGGCCAGAAATTATGCCTCAGGAACTGAACTCTTGTATATGTCAATTAGCCTATGATAAAAATGGCATTAGATGTCATTTCACTTCAAGTTGCAGTTTCCAAGAACCCACAGATGACCTGAAATGAGGACTTTGGTGAAGTCCCCCTGGAAAAGAACTTTCCTGGCTTATTTTCTGCCCTTGGCTCTCTCTACAGACCCTCCCTTGGTGCTGCTGTGAGCCCTGGAGGCAGAAGAGAGCTACAGAACCTAATGTGGCTACAAAATGGGGATTACATAGCTCTTTTCTCTTCTACCATGGGTTGGGGGAAACTGAGACCTGGACAACTGGTGCCAGTTGGGCTCCTGTCTGCATGCCAGGCCTTCAGTGGTTTTCACTGACATATGGTTGGATATGTTGCATCTTTCACCCTTTTTTCTTTTGCAAAGTTTGAATAATGCCAGAGTTCATAAAGGACAGAGTAGGCCCATTTTTAAAACCCCTTTCTCCTCAACCATAGAATTGGGGCTGGTATGGAGGGGGGTGTCATTGCTATCATACAAGACAGGTGGCATTTGCAGGTGTTTCCCACCCTACATGAGTGCCCTCTTTGCACACAGCCCCCAGTGGGACCTCCAGGGCATAGGTCACTGAGTGATAGGCCTGTTTCCAGGCCTGGGAGGGCAAGGATGACTGGAGGGGCCTGTTGCCCACGTTCAGTGCTACTATCAACTGGCACATCCTCCAGCCTGTGGTCAGTTCTTGAAAGCCAGTCATGTGCTTCAGGACTTGAGTGGTTTTTTGTTTTGTTTTGTTTTAGTTTTTTTGTTTTTTTGGTTGTTTTCTTGAGACAAGGTCTCCACTATTTTGCCTGGAGAACTGCAGGCTCACATTGCCTGGGGTACCACAGACTCAAGCGATCCCCAGTCTCAGCTTCCCAGATAGCTAGGATTACAGGTACACACCACCAGGCCCAGCTATTTTTTGAGACTAAGTCTCTCTATGTTGCCCTGGGTGGGTCTCAAACCTGAAGAGACTGAAGAGACTCCTAGTCTCAGCTGCATTCTAGGCTGCACTTAAAGGCACGTGCCACTGTACCTGGCTCTAGGACTTCAGTGTTTTTACAATGGCTTTATTTTCTCTCCTCACTCCACAGACTTTTAGCTGAGGGGGATCTTTTGTTCCTTTTAAGTTTAAGCAGATGAAGGATCTAATTTGCAGGACCAGGTGGGGTGGTGGAGGGTGCTGAAATTGGGGGAGATGGAAGAAAATTTCTTGTTTACCTACTGTTCTTTGATTCAGTTTTTTAGCCTTTCAGTGGGGGGTAGGGCTGGGGGTTGGTGTTGTTTCCAAATGCTACCAGTGCTTAAAATCCTTGGTTTCCCCAGATATCAGTTATGTTTTTGAAAGTCTCCTTTATGAATATTATACTGCCGACTGGGTAAGGTTTAATGAGATAAATAATTTCTTGAAAATTGGTCCAGAATTTCCATTAACACTCTATTAGGAGTAAAACTTGTATGCTGTGATTAAATTCCTAAAGTGAAAAGGATGAACTGGTCACAAGCATTTTCTACCTATTCTCCCCCTCTTGTTCCAATCCACAGCCACCCTCAATGTAGATAAGAACCTCAGGACCTCTGTAAGTGACAACTGCTATACAAGGTTCCTTTCACCAGAAAGGAAGTGATCATCTTCCTATGCTTGCCTTTCTGAGAAAGGCACCTCAGGAGCTTCTCACTGCCACTCCCATGTTGGACCTTGGTACAATCCAGGCATCAGCTTGTCATGGGTTCTGGGCTGAGAAAGGATAAAGACATACAATGATATAGTCAGCAAGTCCCTCTGCTTCCTGATAGAATCTGAATAGGAGATACATGGGAGAAGGATGCAGTGAGAGGTCCACCTGTCCTAATTTGTACAGGATTTGGACATTCTGTTGCTTAAACAAGAAAAGTGGGGAAATCTTGGGAAATTGGGTTTAACAGGTCACCCTAAATGTAGGTATACACTGGGCAAAGTTGTGACCGACTCAAATAGACATTGGAGAGAGGGATAAGGTGGTGGACTGGGGAGAAAAGAGAGTGCAGGTTCAGGAGTAGAAAGAGAAACAGCAATTGGTAGAGAAAGAAGCAGGCAGATCAAAAAAAAACATGTCCCACAGCTTCGGGAAAGTTTTTCTTATTTTTGTTACTTTCTCACATAAATAATATAACCCAAGTCATATGTAGTCTATTCCTTGTTCTCTGAATTGGTCATAGGTCAGAAAATTAAGGACATTTAGGTCCTGGTTCTGAAATCACTTCTGAAATAAAATAAGTCATAAATATGATTTGGTTCCTCTTCAAAACAAATACAATATTCTTGGTCCTATCCTTTTAAAGATTTAAATCAGTTTAAAATTGCCTTTGTTTGCATTTTTTGCAGTGAAATGATTTATTTCAAGAGTTCCCAAAAACTGTAAAAGTAAATTTATGTAGCCTGGATTCAGGAAAAAGAAAAACACCTAAGGAAAAAGAAAGCAGTGGAAATTATTTTATTTAGGCCAGTGTTTCTTAAATTTCAGCAGTTTGTTTCCTGTCACCAAATTGGTACTCTATATTAGTATTGACTTTATGTTGACTCACTTTAAAAGACTAAACTTTCTCTTTTATTGTATTATTAGAATTATGGGTTTGATGAAAACAGTGATATATTTTCTTGCTTTCCTCATTGTACAATTAATAAATAACACTTTTTGTTATAAATTTTAGTGATTTTTTAAAAATAAGTTATTTTTATATATTTTACATCTTTGTATTCCCTGGGGCTCACCTACCAACTTCCCTCCCTGATCACTCCAACCCATACCCCCATCCCTAGTTGTGTACTTTTGTTTGGTTGTTAGCTTGCTTTGATTTTTCCTTCTGGCCTTTTGTTTGCTTTTCCTATGTCCCATATGTTAGCAAAACCTTTTGGTTTCTGTCTTTCTTTCTAACTTGTTTCTGCTAACATGATTTCTTTTGGTCAATCCATATTAAATCGTATTCACCAAATTTATCATTTTTAATTGATGAGTAATATTCTATTACATATATATGCAATATATATATATATTCATCAATTTTGGGACATTTGGGTTGTTTCCATATTTATATATATTTATATATATAAATATATATATATTTATATTTATATAAATATATTTATATTTATTTATATATAATAAATATATATATTTATATATTTATATAAATTTATATAAATATATATTTATATATTTATATAAATATTTATAAATATAAATATATAAATATAAATATAATATATTTATATTTATATATATAAATATATATATATATATTTATATATATTTAAATATATTTATATTTATATATATATTTATATATATTTATATATATTTATATATATGGAAACAACCCAAATGTCCCAAAATTGATGAATGGATGAAAAAGATGTGGTATATCTTTTTGGTAGATGTGGTATATGTTTTGGGACATTTGGGTTGTTTCCATATCCTTGCAATTATAAATAGTGCTGCAATAAACATCCAAGTACAGGTGTTTCTTTGTATAAGTACTGAGGTCTCCTTTGGATAGATTCCCAGAAGAGTGATTACTGGGTCAAATTTTCTAATTTTCATTAGTTTGAGGGTCTTCCACACAGCTTTCCATAGTGGCTGGACCAGTTTACATTCCCACTAGCAATGTAAGAGTGTTCCTGTCTCTCCATATCCACTCCAGCACTTGTTGTTGCCCGTTTTTTGTTTTTTTTTTTTAATATATGGGCCGTTCTTACTGGTGTAGGGTGGTATCTCATGGTGGTTTTGATTTGCATTTCCCTGATTACTAGTAATGTTGAGCACTTTTTCATGTGCCTGTTGGCTATTTGCATTTCCTCTTTGGAGAAGTGTCATTTTAGTTCTCCCCATTTTTTGACTGGGCTTCTTATTTTGTTTTTGCTAAGTTGCGTGAATTCCTCATAGATCTTTGTTATCAAACCCTTATCACTTTTGTGGAGGGGCAAAAAGTTTTTGCTACTCTGTTGGGTTTCTTCTTTTTTTTTTTTTTTTGTTTTATTATCTCTTTTGCTATACAGAAGATTTTTAGTTTGATGTAGTCTCAGCTGTTTATGTTTTCCTTCTTTTTTTTTTTTGCCAGCTGTAGATGTGTCCAGAAATGGATTCCTGAAGTGTATTTCATGTAGGGTTTTGCCCAAGTTTTCCTCTATGTATCTTATGATTTCAGGTCATATATCCAAGTCTTTCATCCATTCTGAGCTGGTTTTTGTATATAGTGTTAGGGAGTTGTCTTGGTTCATTTTTTTTATATGTTTTGCCAGAACCATTTTTTTTATTTTTTCTTTTTTATTTATATATAAATTTCACAACATTGTAATCCCCAGGGTTTGCCCCCCTCCCTTCCATCCCCCCCCTTGCCTCCTGCTCAAAGTTGTGCTCTTCAGTTTGGTGCTTAGCTTGTTTTGACTTTTCCCCAAGTCTTTTGTTTATTTTTTCACTGTATCCCATGTTAGTGAAGTCATTTGGTTTCTGTCTTTTTCTTCTTGACTTGTTTCTGCTAATATGATTCCTTCTAAGTACATCCATGTTGTTATAAAGTCGTCAAATTTGTCATTTTTAATTGATGAGTAATATTCCATTGTGTATATGTACCACATTTTTTTCATCCAGTCATCTATTTTGGGGTATTCAGGTTGCTTCCATGTCCTTGCGATTATAAATTGTTGCCAGCACCATTTATTGAAGAGGCTATCCTTGTTCCAATGTAAGTTTTTCACTCCTTTGTCAAAAATTAATTGACCATATATGTGTGACTTTATTTCAGGGCACTTAATTCTGTTCCACTGGTCTGATTGTCTATTTTTGTGCCAGTACCATGCTGTTTTAATTAATATGGTTTTGTAGTATAAGTTGAGGTCTGGAATATTAATACCTCCATTCTCTCTTTTCTTGGTCAGGAGGCTTTTTGGTATTCAAGGTCTTTTGTTATTCCATATGAACTTCAGTAATTTTTGTTCTATCTCTTTAAAAAATATCAATGGAAATTTTATAGGGATTGCATTGAATCTGTAGATTGCTTTTGGTAGGATGGCCATTTTGGTGATGTTAATTCTTCTAATCTGTGATCAAGGAATGTCTTTCCATTTCCTTATGGCATCCATTTCTTTTAGCAGTGTTTTAAAGTTTTCTTTGTATAGTTCTCTCATGTGTTTTGTTAGGTTTCTTTACAAGTAATTAATCTTTTTGGTGTGATGAGGGGTGGTTTTTTTTTTTGTTGTTGTTGTTCCTTCTTATTCTGATTGACTTTTTTTATATAGGAAAATTACTGACTTCTGTATGTTGATTTTGTAACTGCCTACCTTACTGAACTGGTTTATTGTTTCAAGCAGTTTTTCTGTGGATTTTTTTTTGGTTCTTTACATAGAGATTCATATCATCTGCATATAATGATAGTTTCAATTCTTCTTTCCCTATTTGCATACATTTTATGTCTTTCTATTGCCTTATTGCCCTAGCTAGAACTTCCAGAACAATGCTAAAAAGTAGTGGAGAGAGTGAGCATTTTTGCCTGGTTCCATATCTTAATTGAAATGATTTCTGTTTTTCCCCATTTAGGATGATGTTTGCTGTAGGTTTATCATAGATGGCTTTTACCATGTTTAGGTATGTTCCTTTTATTCCCAATTTTTCAAGAGCTTTTATCATGAATGGGTGTTAGACTTTATTGAATACTTTCTATGCATCTATTGATATGATCATATGATATTTGGTTTTATCCTTTTTGATGTGGTAGATTATATTATTTCCAGATGTTGAACCATTCTTGTGCCCCTGGGATAAATCCCCTCAGTCATGGTGAATAACACTTTTCATGCATCATTGGATTCGATTTGCCAGGATTTTGTTTAAAATTTTTGTGTGTGTATTCATTAGGGAAATTGGTTGTAGTAATTTGTAATGAGGCAATATTTACAACATTGTATGTGATATAGGGATATAGAATCACACCTCTTCACAGGCATGTCCTCACCCTGCACACACCACTAAATTACACACAGTCCTCTACCATAGTCCACTGGGCCCTCTCTATCCTTTGCTCCCCTTTTCTCACATTTCTCACCTGCCTCATATGTTAGTCTTTATGCTGCAGTCAGATTTCTAAGGTTTTTTTTGGTTCAATTTTGTGTACTCTTTTTTTTTTTTTTGGTTTATATTCCTCACAAGAGTGAAATAATAGAAGAAAACAGGCAAACCACTCTTCACTGATATCTTGCTTCACTGATATCTTTGAGGACTTGACTACAACAGCAAGGGAAACAAAACAAAAATAAATATCTGGGATTTATAAACCAGAAAAAGATAACCAAAAACAAAAACCTACTACATAGGTAAAGAAACCTTCATTTAAAAAGACACCCCACTGAACAGGATAAAATATTTGCATATCACATTTCCACAAGAGACTGATATTTAAGGCCTATGAAGAAATCATAGAATTCAACAACATGAAAAGAAATAATCCAATAAAAATGGACAAAATGACTAAACAGATACTTCTTTGAGAAAAAACAGATGCCCAATGGACACATAAAAAAATGCTCATTATAACTAATCACCAGAGAAATGCAAATTAAAATCACAATGAGATACCAATTTCACATCTATAAGAACAACCCATATCAAAAAGAACAGAAAGAACAAATGTTGGCAAGGGTGTAGAGAAAAAGGAATTCTCATACACAGTAAGTAAGAAATGTTGTCTAAACTCATCCTATGGGAGGGAAACAATATAGCAGTTTCAAAATACTAGAAATTTATCTAGTAGATAGTGGCCTATGATCCTCCAATCCCTCTCCTAGATACACAAGGAATAAAAATAATAAAAAGACACTAATTAGAATAAAAGAAATAAAAAGACACCAGTGATAAAAGAAATATGCACTTCTTTGTTCATTCCAACACTATCTACTGTAGTCAAAGTATGGAAACACTTCAAATGTTCAATAACAAATGACTGAATTGAGATGTAGTATTTGTACACAATGGAATATTATTCTGTTATGGAAAAGATAAAATCCTGTCAGAAGGAGAATTCCAAATAGACACATCATCATTTTTAAAAAAGGAAAAGTTTTGTTCAATGACTATTAAAACTCCCTCAAAAGGTACTATAATCTGGATTATTTGAATTAGGTTAAAGGTAACCAATTCATCATTCTGTCAATTGTTTACACCTTCATTTATCAAAAAAAGGTACTGAGTACTAATTTGTCATTTGTGGTTGTTAAAGATGGTGGGATTGATAAGAGAAGTGAAGGATTCCTGCATGTTTACCATATTTCACCGTATTTATTTGCTTATATGTGAGTCATGAGGTTGCAAGGTCTCAAAAGAACAAGATCTTTAATCATCTTTGAATTCAAGATCCTACATAGTCCTTAAAGACAAAACAAACCCACAATAATTGTGACTTAGTGCAACAAAACAGTGACAAGCAGCTAGTCATAACAAATTTTATTTAAGTTCTTGATTTTACCAGAAACCACCTCATGTTTATTCCTGAGCTCTGTGACCTTGGATGAGTGGTTATTTAACCTCTCTGGGTCCTGGAGTTTTTCAATTATAAATAAAGATTTAGGTTAAACTATGAAACTCATCTTGATTATAACATAGTATCCACATTTACTGGAGCTTTTCCAGACAACCCAAGTTTATATGAATAAGGTAAGATAATCATAGTTGGGTTTTTTTTTTCCTCCTTAAGTAGCCCTTTCATCTATTGCACCAAACTGTACTAATGAAGTGGAGAAAAGGGTTAGCTATGTTTTATACTGTTCTTCCTTTAGCTCCAATGTAAGTCATATACAAGGCTGTGGCCTTGTTCCTGAGGTCTTTACGCAGAAGCTGAGCAGAGCACACACTAAGCTGTAAGGTATAGAGACCTTATATGGGTATAGCCACCTAGAAAAGTTAATATTTCTGCAAGAGTATCAGCAAGGAGAGAACACAGACTGCTCCATCACTTGCTTGATTATGGTAAATATTTCAGCTTTCCTAAATATAAAAATGTAACCAACTAGTGATGGTACCTACTTCACAGACTTTTTGTGAGGATAGGAGAACAATTCCATGTAAGTTTGTAAGTGGATTATTGAATAATATGATAGGTAATTCTATCAACCTCAGGCGTGATGGGATAAGCTGACTTTCATTGTCCATGTTGGCCCTGGTCCTTAGGAGATCCATACAGATCACCAAAGTTACTGGATCTCATAGGAAATGATATTGCTGGAAAGAATAATATGAGCCTTTAGTATTCATTAGTTCTCTCCTAAACAGAAATTAGGATACTAATTTCCTCCTCAACAGGGAGTTTTATTTAATGATTATAGTTTCACCAAAAGAAACTTCTTTCAGTGAAACTATAGTCAATGAGTACACAAAGAGACTAGCAGGCCAATCATCAACCAAAAACTGACAATGAGAAAGGAACTGGAGTAACCAGAGGGGTGACCAGGGGAAAGGGAGGAGAGAGAAGGGGGGGGAGGACCATGCCTACAAACATGAGCTATGTAAGCAAAAAATAAGAAAAATAAAAATAAACAAACTATAAAAAAAGAAAAGAAAATTCAGTGACCTCAATGATCTAAACAATAATAGAAATATCAAGTCAATCTGGATGAGGTATATTAGTGGCATTAAGTTTGCAAAACTGGTTGGGAAAATGAGAATATTTGGATACTTATTACAGGAAGCATATGGAAGTAATCACTTACTTCCCTGTGCAATTTCTAAAAAGACTGGGATTCCCCACTCTGCCCTCATCAGGAAAATTTTTTAAAAAGGAACAAGCCTTTGTAATCAAAGTGTTTCTATTCCATATGAGGTCAAAAGGCAATTAACACAACACTGAGGACTCAAAGAGAATTAGTCAGAGAATCCTAACCAATTGAAGATTGGAGGAAGGAAAGGGGAAGAAGGTTCTGGAATCTGACAAACATGTTACTCATCAATAATGGCACTCCTAAAACACAGTTAATCCACACTCATCACACATCTAGGATAGTATCCTGGTTTTTCAAAGGAGAAAACCTATAAGTAACACAGCACAGAAGTAGATATGTATGATTGACTATTTATTTAACAGCTCCACAAACCAATTCAGAGTGCAGAGATGTGTTGGGAAGGATGATGAAGGAGATGGCAGATGTTACAGCACAAGTGGGAGTCACATGCCACCAATGCACAAAAACCTTATCCTCATCCCAGCAGTTTGGTAGAATCATGCATGGGATGTCACAGCAATGACATGATCAGATTTGGAACAGATTGAAGAAATAGGAAAACTGACTGCAAAAAAGTGTTCATTATAACAGTGCAAAACCCCTCAAAAGATGTGAGAATCTGAGCTAAGGAGGAAGTAAGTATAAAAAGAGTAGGCAGTTTTGAGAAGGACCGAGGAAGTAAAATGTGGGTGATGTAGAGATTTGTTGACTGTGGGGAGAAAGGAGTTGGGAAGATGACCCCCACAATTTAACTAACTCAGGTGAAACATTGTTTACACTAACTCAGTTTGGATAGTCCTCCCACAGGAGACCCAGTCATTTCTCAAATAACTCCATTGCTTCTATTAAAACCATTAAAGAAACTTCTATTAAAGCTTTTATAAAATCTATTAACTTTGATTGGCACATTCCTTCAATGTTAGTAACTCAGAATTGCATGTTCTAGCAAAAAGGGATAAAAGTCCAATATTCTGCCAGGAATTCTTTTTCCCCATAAAGTTAGAAATAGTTATAGACATATCACAAGGCATTAACTTTGCAACATATGCAACTTTATGACTATGTGCCAAATTACGGTTTTCAAGAAGCCTAATGACCATTTATCAAAGACACTGCATGTACAATTATTAAAGAAGGATGTGACAGAAAGTTAGAGTTCAACTACAAATCTGTTACTCATATAAACCCCATTACAATTCTAAACACCCTGTATGTAGCATTGTATTCTGTTTATCCTGAGCACATCTGTCACTCTGGGCGAACACTTTGGTTTGACTCCAGACCATAATGAAATATGCCATTGAATGAGATGAAATATTCTAGCATCCAACACAGTGCCTGGCCCATAGAAGGCACTCCATAAATATCAGTTGGATAAGTGAATGAAAGTAAATGGAAGGGAGGGGAGGGAGGAGCAGGTGCTGAAGTCTCTCACAGGGCCATGGACTACAGAAGCACTATGCAGCATATTACACCTCTTCCCTGGACCCAAGCACCGCACAGGCTGGCTTTGAGGCTTAGCATCTGTCTGCCTCTGCACTTTGCTATGTATATCTTAACAGTACTCCTTAAAGTATGGAGGAGTTAAAGCCATGGAGGAATTCATGGGGAAGAGAGATTCTAAGCAGAAATACAAACCTCTGTTTAGCAATTCTCCCACAAGAGGGCGAGAGAGTAAAAAACCTGCTGGTAGATGCCAGCGCTGCCCTGTACTGGGGGAATTCCACACTGGCTGCATACCATCTTCAGCATTTCTTTTTACTAATATGCCTCAATATTAGTGCAGGGAGATAGGACAGTTTCACTCTCAAGCAACTTGGGATATCCACCTTTGACAATCTTTTCCTTTTTTTAAAATAATAATTTCAAAATTTAAACAACAAGCAAAAAAAAATGGGAGATCTCTGCCTTGAGCTGCTTCTGGTGCATACTAGTGTCAAGCAACTGGAAGCCTGGTGGCTCCCCTGAGTAGCCAGGTGGTGCGATGAGAAGCCCGTTGTGCCAGGTTGGGGTTTCCAGTAAAACACAGGGTGCCAGTACAGCTGTTTCACCCATAAATCTCCCACAACCAAAAAAACACCTATGGCCCATCCTTAGAGATCATTTTTAATGAACACGAACAACAAACTAGCCCTTTTTCCTTCAGAAGCATGTATTGAGAGCTTCGTATGTTCCAGGTCAACTACATAACTAAACATGAAATGACCACAGCTTAATTATAATTGCTTATATCTGATGATCACTTTGGCAGAAAGGAAGTTGTTCCCTGATTTTCTGAAAGGTAGGATTTCCTCCCCCCCCCTTAACCCTCTTGTTCCATCCCTTACTTAATCTAAGAGAGAAACAGAATTTGTGTAGACTAGGACTGAAGAATCTCTGTCTCTGTCTCTGTCTCTCTCTCTCACACACACACACATGACACTGGAACTGGTTAGGAAGTTAGCTTGATTTCGGGCATGTGGGCCATTGTTGCTTTTGCCCTAAGTTATATTTTAACATTGGCTTTATCATTAACCAAGCTGATATTTAATCTCTTGCTGTCTCACACCTTTGTGTACCTCTCAATTTGCTCAGAATTTAGGTGGGGAAAGTGGAATTATATATGGGGTCTTGTTAACCACACACTCTCCCCTAGTATGTGTTAGTTATTGTTCTCAATTCTATACCTGTACGTTCATATTTAATCCTCACTATTCTACACACAAAGTGCTTTTATTATATTATCACTATTAAAATTTATTAATTTGCAAATAAGGAGCAAGGCACTCATGAAGTCACAAAGACCACACAGGATGAGGAGTAGCTAGGCTTCAAACTCACCACCAGTCTGCTACTGAGCCCAAGAAGTAACCTCCAGATTATGCTTTCTTGCCAAAATTTCTTTTGTGATATAATCCTCCTTTCCCCCCAAGCTTACTTTAAATTATCTTTAAATCAACAAATCAAAGTGTATATATGTATACATATACATATATGTGTATATATACAAAGTATATTTATATGACTACATATGTATTTTCATTAAGAAAATGCTGAAGAGGTAGAGAAAAATAAACACAAATAAAATGTTCTTGTTGAGAGACGGTATCTGCTCGGATTCCTGACATATGAAGACTGGAGTGCTTTTTCTCATCTGTGGTTGACAAAGATAGAGCTATCTGGAATTAGTGCATCTAGCAGCTCACTTATTTCCTCAAGAAGAAACAATTTAAGTCATCATTCTTGTTCATCTTAGATAACAATTTAGAGAATTCTCCCTTACAGCTCAAGGAAGGAAAACAAAAACTCTCTGACCAGACTTTGGGAAAGATGAAGTTGTTACTGGTGTGTTTATAACTTGGTAGGAGAGGTGGCAATCTCTATGACAGCAATGACTCTACTGAACAAAGGACCAGGACCCAGATTAAGGAGGAGTACTGACAAGCAGTTATTTTATGTGATCACTGGTATATAGCTTATATCAGACATCTACTGTTTCATAAAGCATATTCTCGCCAGAGAAATAGGCAAGTATCCTGTAGAACCAGAGCTATAAGATTTGTTTGACAAGTACATCAAAGTTATTTCATGTCACTTTTGATGCCAAAGTTTTTAATCCATCCTCAACATAAGCATCCCAAGAATTTACATAAATGCCACCTGTCATTGCAAATATCACCTCTGGTCACTAACACAGAATGGATTCATTCATTAGACTCTCTGCTTTTCGCCAGTACATTAGGGAACATTAGGGAACTCATCTGGGTGTGATGCTTAACTCTGGTTGGAGGGTCCCATCATGGTTCTGTGTCATCTGCCTCAAATGTGCTTTACTTAGAAGCCCAGACCACAGACACAGGGGATGTGATGCCCTTAACCTTGTGGAGATGGTGTTGAAAATAAAGTCAAGATGACTTTCATGTTTTCATTTTTGATCCTCATCTGGACAACTTTTGTGGGATTTCAAAAGCTACAAGTACCTCTCCTGAATGGAGAAATTTCTTATTCATCTAATTAATAAATAAAATAGGTTCTGTGATATAAGATTGCCTGATCATGTTTCAAGAGAACAGTATGACAAAATAGCCTTGTTATCCTTTCTCTCCATGAAATCATCTGTACATGAGAACAATTAACTGATAAAGATTGTGCATTGTTTCCCTATAGAGTCTACCCATATGGTAGCTAATTACAGAGTTCTGGCTGGCATTTCCTGGAAAATATGCCAAAGGATGCGAAGATGTTTAAAAACTAATGAGTCAGCTGCCTGACTACCCTTAAACATGGCATCCTCAATGACCCGTTCTAATTCTGGAGTTCTTAGATAGCAGTGTGCTCTCCCAGAACAGATGGTAGAACAGGAGAATCTGTGAGTAGAACTTGCTGGACTCTGTATGTTTGTCAACCAGGGCAATCCTGCTGTGGTGAAGCCCTTACACTAACTTCTAAAGTGGGAAGCCCAAGGTTATTACCATTCTACCAAGAGACTAGTTCCTATGCATGCCTAGCAGTCCAAGGGAGTTGGGGTTTTATAAATTGGGATGAGAAAAAGCTGTGACACAGGACCTTGAGGGAAAATCTTCTTCTCTAAAATATTTTCATATTTCTAGGTAATATTATTTAGCCACCTGTATTTGGGGGAAGAGTGGAGAAAGATTTGGTGATAATGTATTTATTATGGCAAGCATGCTGTTTTATACCAAGGCGATTAATTATTGTCAGGAGCTGCTTTTTAGCCTCTGGACCACATTTTCAGAGTATTTTTAAATCAAATTACTTGGGTTCATCCTGTGATCTCTCCACTCCTTTAGTCAACCATGTAGTAGTAAGAACAGCTGCTGTTTGATGAGTGAATACTTACTCTCAGGATTTATGGTGAATATTTTCATAGGTGGAATCATTTATTCCCTCAACAAACTGTTGAGGTAGGAATTATAATCAAACCTACATCATGAGGTACATGAACCCATGACAGAGCAAATAACAAGTTCATGGACTCACAAACACTAGGGTTTGCAATCAGGAAGTGATCTCAGAATCCAAGCTTCCACACCCTTAAGTGGTCTGCTGTCCCTCACTCAGGCTCAAGAAAAGGGACTTTTCTCCTGGAGACTGGAAGGAATGACCAGAAAATACCTTTTTCAATAGTTAACTCCTGATGGTCAACATATAAACATATTACAGGTGATCCTTTATGGCCCTCCTCCATCTTTTCCTCAGTACAAAGAAGAAATGCATTTTGGTTAAACCAGCACTGAAGATGAACTAAAGCAGAGAACAGCCTACTAAATAGAGTAGAGAGATGTTGCAGTCTCAATTCCAGCCAATTCCACAAATAATTAACAGACACCAAATATGCATCTAGCTTTGTAACAGTGGCAAGTGATTCAAAGATGCAAATGAAGGACCCTTTAAAACATGTGACTAATCCATGCCCATGACCCTCATGTCTCTGAGGATCTCCCACACATACTGGAAAGTATGTGAGACCTTCTTACTAAGCCTTATCTTTTTGAGGTTTAAATTTTGAACAAAAATTAGAGGGAGGACAGGGAACTAAGAAATTTAATAGCCAAGTATTTCAAAATACTTCAATACTGTGTTTTTAATACTTCGAAAATGTATTATGGATTTGAGTTAAAATATTGCTTTTAAAAAAAAAAAGATAATGTGCTGGACCTCAAGAAAATTGCAAGCATGGGTTAACCTCTTCATTTCAGACTTTCTCAATAAGCTCTCAACGGTACTTTCCTATGCTTATGGGCACTTCATAACTAGGTGGAAAGTGGTAAGACAGATATGTTAATTAGAGAAGGGAGACAGAGAGGTATAGATAGGGATATTTTCTAGAAGCTGGACCCTCCAAATTGAGAAAGGAAATAGATGTCCTGGGTGTTAAGGAACAGGAAGAAAACAAGATGAGCTTAATTATGGTTAGTTTTGTCAGCTATAAAAATTGCATGAGCAAATATAAAAGAGAAAAGAAGGACAGACAAGTGCTCTTGGAACCAATGTGGTGACAAGAGAAGCTCAGGTGATGAAAAATAAAATGAAAGATAGAACCTGTGATCAGTTTTCAGAAGTCATTCACAACAGGTCCTAAAGACACTGGCCTGGCTGGAGGATCAGCGCTATGAAAAAAATCTCAAGCACTCATAGATAAAACCATCTTAGGAATGAGACAACATTGGAAGGTGAAAACGAGAGTAGAGATGATGCTAGAATCATAATCTAAGTTCTAAAGTGTAGCAGCAAGGAAATCAAGTAAAATAATCTGGTGAAAAATATCCTGAAAAATGGTGAGATTAAAAAATAGAAGAAAAAAAAGAAAATTCAATTTTTAAATAACAGATATTTCTGGAGAAAACCACGTAGGAGAAAAAGATGTAATTTTACCCAAAGGCAATTCAAAGTACATTTCTGAAATAAAAGACTTGAATCTACAGATTGAGATACAGACTAAGAAAAAAAAATACAGCTTAAACCATGAGAGGGGAAAAATCCAACTCTGGCAGACAGACAGTGGGTATCACAAAGTCTTTCTAGATGTCAAGTGTGATTCAAAAATGTTACCCTCAGTGTTGTCTTCAAGGATAACAGCAAAGCACTTTCAACATTAAAAAAAGAGGAAAATACTTTCTGCGAATCCTTCTGAGGAACTATTGGAAATTCAAATCCCCATCATCCAGGAGAAGATTCAAAAATCAGATTAGAACTCAATTGACATTAGAACTCAATTAGTACTTAAAGTAACTCAAGTGTAGAAATTATAACTTTAGAATTTAAATGCTGTGGACATGTTCATTGAAAAATAGCAATACTAGAAAAAAGAAAAGAAAAATAGCAATGTCACTAACAATAACTGGGAAGTGTGTGTGTGTGTGTGTGTGTGTGTGTGAAGAACAAATATATTGATTTTTTGTTTTTCAAATGGAGGATCAAAAGGCATAATTTAAACTTGTAAATCAATTATCAGACTTCTGAATTAGTACTCTGATTTTTAAAATCATGGAAGCTACTTACTAAAATAAATTAAAAATTATAAAATAGTGGTTACAATAGTGGAAGCACTAGAAGACTTATAAGGTGACAACTAAAAAGAATGTGTTGGAAGGAGTTTTTATTAAGTTTTTTCTCCCTGTAGAACTCAGTAGGGTCCTTATATGGGCATTTGGAACCTATCTGAACTGTAGTTTCATATACTGCAGGGATAACACAAGGTAAATCTTCTTGGAACATTAATGTTACTCAAATAATAGGAGTTACCTGTGGTTTTACAGGATACACAACGGCTATGCGAAGATTTACTATAGTATGATAGTGACCTTAAGACTTCTCTCTTTAACAAAGCATTTCCCCTTTTAGATAAAAGATAGAGAACAGAGGCTGGAAGAAGGTCTCCTGTTTTCTTTCAGATAGAGTTTTTAGACCAGTGCTTTGAAAATATTTCAGCATGCCTCTTTACCTAATTATATAAATGCTGATTTTATAAAAATTACATATATATCTCTATGTTATATATCTATATATTACATATATAAAATGAGAAAAGTAATTTTTTTCTAAGCTAATATTGTTTTTGTCCTGCACCAACTAACAGCAGGATGCATGAATACATCTGTAGTTTCCTTAATGTTTTAATGATTAATAGCTGGGGTCCAAAATTGATCAAACATTACTTGAATAAGTAAAAGAGTCACTTCATGCTGTCCCTCGTGGTAAACTGATACTCCCTCTTACAGAGCCAACTTTCCTGTTTCCTTTAGACCCAATCTGTATGTGACCTCTTCCTTAGCTAGAATCCTGCCCTGAATAGCAGCGAGTGCTTTGGGTCTTTCTTGAGGAAAAGAAAGGTGTCTACTTCATGAGAACCTGCATAAACATGGGGTAGTAGAGGACCCTGCCCTTGAAAGGTGCTTAAGTCAATATGAGTGACAGTCTAAAGGTGTTACACAAATGGGAGCTTATTTGCGTTAGAAAAAAGATCTGGGCTTCATAAACATCTCCATGTAAAGGATTTGCTAAGTATACCGAGAAAAAAAACCATCTAAAATGAACATCTGCTATAGCAGCTGCTCCTAAAAGCAGATTAAGGTACAACTGCCACATAAAAAGTGAAAAAGGGAAATATCTTCCCATCACTCTGATGGAATTTAAAACCCCTCCCATTTATTACCTAATAATTCCACGAGGATTCAGTATATTTCAAGTCCCACAAATGTAAACCACTCTTCTAAGTCAAACATAAATATTCCACCTACATTGAAATATTCCAGAATTTTAAAACAACATACATCCCACTCATCTTTCAGCTCCATTCATTGTTCTCTATGTAAAAATAATGGGTTTGTCCTTAAAAATAAGTACAAGAATAATGGATATGTTTGTCTTGTTCTACAAAATCCTGGTCAGTATGGTGTCACTCTGAAAGAGGTGGTTGTCATTTCAGGGCCCAGAGAAGATATGTTTATAAAGATGGCAAATGTAGAAATTGTATCCTATAAGGATTGCATTTGAGGGAACTGGAAATACTTAGTTTGCAAAGTTTGAAGAGACATGGCAGTTGTCTTAATATATATGAAAGGCTGTCACATAGAATACAGAATAGATTTATTCTGTGTTGCTATGAAGAATAGAATCAGAGTCAGTGAGTGGACTCATTTTGATTCATCATAAGAAATATATTCAGTCTAACTGGATTTAGTAACAAGATTGGTTGACTCCTAAAATAGAAAGCTCTTTGATGCTAAGAATAACCAAGTAGTGATTAGTTGAGCATTGCTCAGAAATTGTGTGGTGAGGTTTCCTATACCAGGATCTAGGTTCAACTGGTGACCTATTTTCACACTCTGTCAGTCTACTTAGTTATTAAGTATTTGTATTGTTTCTGAAATGCAGAAAATAATGATTCGGGGTAATTATTTTTAGGAAACAGAGAACAATTTAGTCTTTTTTAAAACACAATATTCTCTTTTGTGAAGATGAATGAGAAGCAGATGGTGAATAGAAAAAGGGGGAAGCAAATCAGAGTCAGAGGAGTAGAAGGACAACCTACAGTTCTCTATTATATACCTTCTCAAGGAAAGTAGGTTATACTTGAGTGGTCGTAGCAAATATAAATCATTACATAACTGGACTATTTTCACTGAAGATCAACTCACCCTTACCAATAGTTTCCAAAAAATCTCTCTCACTGGACATGAATTTTCACCAGTACAACTACAGTATCAGTGTAAAATAATTCAGTTCTTGGTTTTATATGTTCTTTTTGGGAAAGTTATAGCATATCTTCCAGTCTATTTGAATTCATCAGCAACTGGTCATATAAGAAAAATCCAGTTTGCGCTATAGATTAACTTTAAAGACTACTCATATCTCCATTCACTCTGCCCTCCAACCAAAGGAATAATATGAATACATACAAAGAGTCCTATTGGGTAGTTGAGTCTAGGTGACAGACTAACAGTAGCCTAGATTCTTTTCTTCCTCTGTGGACACAGAAGATCATCATCATCAGTGAGGGAGCAACTGCACTTGGGAGAGAACTGTGAAGTTGAAAATAGGCATCTCTATGGGATGAGACACAGATAAACAGAGAGTCTAAGAAAGCCTGAAAAATGGTCCTATCAGGGATTTTATTTGGGACTGGAAGAGGCACTCTACTGTCCTTCCTAGGGGCTCCTGGGGCTTCCCTGAGCTCCTAGCCTACTGTAGCTGGAGAATGCAGTATATACTAATGAACACTTATTTCTAGGTGGACACTGAGCTGAAACACCTGGAGCTGTTAGGGTGAGTTTGGTGATCTGAAGAGGCACTCACTTCTCCCCCACTCAAATTACAAGCCTACTGCAGTGGGATAAGTGTCTCTCAAAGAGATAACGATGACTCCTATGATTGCTGGCAAAAAGCTTGATGATCTGAGATGCACCGTTCCCTCTCCTGCATGGGGTTGGCAAACATTTGAATGGTTTACATACTAATACACAACTTCCCAGGGTACATAGCTGTGGCTCCAGCCCACAGCCCCCTGACTTCCTTGCTCATGTCTGAACCTCAAGAGGGTAAGCATCGACACCAAAAACTGCTGAGATCTGAATTAAGTTGCAGTTAGTTTGGGGCTTCTAAGGAGAGCAACATGGAAAGAGACTAACTTGACCTGCTTTGACTAGAAGGTCCCTCCCTTAGTTCAAGTGTCTGCCTCGTCAAGAGAAAAGTATGCCCTTGAAAATCAGCAAAGGTAAACTCTATACTCCTTATATCTCCAGGCCTTACTCTAAACCAAGACACATTATATTTACATGACAAAAATTAAAGAGAGAATCCTAAAAATAGCTAAACAAAAGCAAAGAGTCACATATAAGAGAAAACCCATAGACTACCAGTAAATTTCTTAGCAGAAATCTTATAGGCCAGAAATGAATGGCATGACACAGTTAATGAACTGAAAGTAAAACAAGTACAACCAAGAATCCTCTATCCAGCTAGGTTAACATTCAGAATTGAAGGCACAAATAAAAACCTTTATAGACAAATCACAGTTGAAGGAATTAATTTCCTCTAAACTGACCTTGTAATAAAGTATAAAGGGAATTATATGTAACAAAAAGAAACTTTACTTAGTAGCGAAAGTACCCCAAGACAGAAACTTGAAACTTGAGGGGGGAGGAGTATAAAAATGGGAAATTACTTTCAATTTAGGGTAGGTTAAGGTTAACACATAGATACATATATATGTTATATGTGCTATATATATACATATATATATATAGAACAAAAATTATACTTAGAAGAAACAAAAGAAAAGCAAATGTAATCCAAACACTACACAAAAGGCAGCTTTCAAAATACCTGCTATGGTTGGAGGTCTGCAGAAGCTTTAAAATAGGAAAAAATATTTTATCTGTGTAGAAGGTTGGGCAATGTTGGAAAATGGAAAAAGATGGAAAGTAATATGTAAACAAACAAATAGGAGCATGAGTTCAGTGGAAGGATGCTACAGGGCAAGAAGGGAGACAATTTGCTGGAAAGATTTAGAAACTGAGTGGTTGGGATATGATTACAAACATAGAGAAGGTGCAGACTGTAGATATCCTTAAAGTTAATGAAGGGAATCAGAACATGTCACCTCTAAATACACCACTTTAGCACAGGATTATTTTGAACTGAAGGCAATTGAGTTTCAGCAGGCTGAGGAAGAACTGCCTACAAGCAGAAGGTAAGTTTCCCATTTGTGAATGTTTCCACCACCCCAAACCTGAAAGAGATGACTCATCATTGGTGATAGAAGCAGTTTGAATTTAGATAACAAACCTCATTAAATCCCTATCTTCGCTAATTTCCCATCTATTTGCCTTCTTACAGTTAACCTCTCCTAGCAGTACAAAATTCTTTTCCTCTTTTGTCACTTCTTCACAATTTATCAGCTTTTGTTAAAGTGGTATATAAGTCTCGGGGCTTACTGCATTTTAGGAGTTTCCAGATATTTGATGTGCAGTGCCTTATGTACATATGAAAGAAGTCATTTCTCTTGTCTGTTTAATTTATTAGCCCCTGTTACTGTACATAATAAGTTAGGGGATACGGTTTTTTTCTTTCCCTACATTAAGAAAAGGAATGACAGAAGTAAACTCTCAAAAGTAATATTTGACTTAAATAGAATAATCATTTTTTCATAACATGGCACATTTCCCAGAAACATTAAAAGACTTCTCATAATGTAGTCTTCAAGGATATTATAAAAAATATCTAGGACAAGAAACAATCAAGGCTAAAGAAATTGGTGACATGCATACATGCCAGTGGATCACTTGGTTGTAAGGATAGGAGTACAGAGAGATTTCAAAGGAAGTGGGACAACTGAGATAGATATAAGTAACTTTAAACTATACTAATATAAGAGGAATCCCCCCTTTTCCCTGCCTTACCTCTTTCATGTCTGTTTTGGTGAGTGATTAAAGAAATTGAAAGAAATCAAAATATGCCACTCTAAAATATGACACTTTGGCATAAGGATTCTTTTGATATTAAGTAAGAAATAATGCCCTCTGTCTAAAAACTTTGTGAAAGTGGACCCCACTCTCCTACCAGAAAGAGAGCAACTCTTATTCTTATCACTGCAGACAGAGTTGTTTGCATAAACAAGCCTTACAAAAATAACCCTTATCTTCCATGAGTTTCCCCAATATATTTCCTAGTCACTTCCCCACAATTTATCATTCCTGGAAGCCCAAACAAAGGAAAACCTTTGCTAAAGTGGCATGTGAGCCAGAGTCTAATCATTCAAGTTTCATTTCTTTTTAAGAACTTCCTAATGATAGGGTGTGCTACCCCCTACTCCATTGTCTCTTGTTTAAGACTGTAGATTTTAAGGACAGATGCTAAAATGTAAAAATGACCTTAGTTGAAATTCTTCTTTAGGAAGATGCAGGGGGAGAAAGAAGTGAAATGGTCAAGGTAAAACAGATTTCCTGGAAGGCGGGAAATCAGGATATATAAAGGGTGGGCAAACAAAGAGAAGGATTCCAATATGGAGATCGGATAGAGAGAGAGGTTCAGTGGAGGAGAGATGGAAATCGGCCATCTTGTAAAGGTGTGAGCCATGTGAGCTTGGTAATGTGGCCACCAGGGGCCTGCAACCCTTGGCTGACCCAGGCTGGCAGCATGTGTGTTGAATGCAATTAAGGAGTTTGCAGATTAGAACTCCGTGTTGGAGTTTGTTTTGCTGAGTTTAACTTGTGTCTGCGAGAGGCCATGCAAAAGACAGGCCTAAAAAAAAAGTGAACTTTGCTGGGTCCGGTACCATGAAGTTTCTACCTGAATGACAAGAAGAGGATGGCATGGAGGAGCTGGAGCATGCCAAAGAAACACGCCAAACGAGAGCCCCCCAAAAAAGATGTCTTCAAACACGTGGAGAGGAACTCTGACTGGCTAATTTTGGTGAGATGATCAGGACTGAGAGACTGAGGATTTCTGGGCAATCTGGGAAAGGACTTTGGACAATGCTGAGAAAGGTTTTAGACAATATTAAAGTAATCTAAGTCTTACGTGTTTCTTTTGTAGTTATTAGGGTAATTAAAAATCACTTTGTTAAAAATAAATTAGTCTGCACTGATAGTCTTGCATTGGTTTGGTATTTTGGTTAAGAAGGCTGGGGATGGTGGTAAGAACCCACGAGTGGAGAGTTTAAACTGTGTTTTAAAGTTTTTCTGTTTAGGTCTAAAAGAGGGAGAGAAAGCAGAGAGAAGCTGGTAGCTGATGTTTGCATATCAATGGTAAAGGTGATCAGTGTAAATGCTAATAAACAGTATGTAGCCTGCTTCTTAGACAGAAGCAGGCAGGGTAGGTGTGGCAACTTCAAGGTAAAGATAAATTGCTAAAAAACTGCTGGTAGCCTGCTCTAGAAAGAGAAGCAGGCCTGTATGTGTTTTAAGTTAAGTCAAAAAGTCTTCGTTATACCGTTTCACTTACATACAAAATGTTAACAAAATACATATCCCTTTTTCTCTAGTTCATATGTTTTTTTTCTAGTTAAATTTACAGTCCTTTTATTTGATGACTATAAAATGGTAGAGGAAAATGTTTCCCCTTAGCCATTTTGCTGGATAAAATTAAAATTAAAATTGCCCTCATGGGGCAATGTGAGGTGGCTGGTGAAAAGGCACAAAGGAAAACTCTAGAATTTCACTTTGATGAGATCTTGTCATGGCAACCATAGCCAGGTCCTGAACCTCCCTGTGTGGAATTCTCAGTGATGGAACTCAGAAGACCTGGAGTTCTGTTCTATTCTCCACTATGTCTAAACCAGATAGATGGACCTGAACTCAAGTGCAGATTTTTCTGTGAAATGGAGATATGATTTCTTGCCATCGTTGCAGGGTTGTGTGAGAAATAATGTGAAAACATTTATAAAATCAAAGTCTCTTTATAAACACAAGGCATTGTTAAATCCCAGTTATGAGTAAAGAAATAAATAGCTCTAAAGGAGATTTCACATTTTTTTTTCTTAAATTATCATGTAAGTGATATTCAAGTAAACATCAATTGTAATAGTTGATATAAGTATAATGGTAAAGCAATTCTGAATGATACATAAAACTATTGTGTATAATTCACCTCTCTGACCTCCCTGTCATTTGATTTCCTGAGAATAAACACCTTAAACCTCAGCAGTACAGCAGTGTTACTCTCAGAAGGCTAGCTACTGCAGGGATGTCTATCTGATATTTAGGAAAATTGCCAAACCTGGTGGTGTCCGTACACACATTAGAGAAAAGATTTAGCAAACAGATGCTCCTTCTTGCAATCAGCCAAGAACTTCTAATATTCTGACAACTTGTTAATCAACCAACATATGGTATCACTTTAGTAAACATGATACTCAGATTTTGCTTTATACAGGGCATTTTCTGAGGGATGTAATGGTCCTGACTCATCAACACTATTCACTGGAAATTAAGTGAAGCTAGCCTCAGCCACCACCTTAAATTTGTTTGATTACTTGGGGAAAAATAAATGATGGCATTGATTTAGGTTTTGTGTATTTTGGGGGGGTCAAGATTTTTTAAATAGCATCCATTTAGACATTTGTGTAAGTTGTATTTTTGTTGTGCAGATTTATATGTATCACAGGCTAAAAAACACCTGTTTTACTTTCCAAGATTTCTAGTAAGAGGGTACCGTAGAATGGTAGCTTAAAGCAAGAATTATTTTTTTTTCATACTTCTAGAGGCTAAAGGTTTGAAAACAAGTTGTTAGTACATCCATGCTTTTTCTCATGTCTATAAGGGATAAAGGATAAAGCTTCCTTGCCTCATGCAGCTTCTGGAAAGCTGGTTTTTTTGTTTTGTTTTTGTTTTCTGTTTGGAGACCAAGTCTTGCTATGTTGCCCAGGGTACTGTGGACTCAAGTGATCCCCAGCCTCAGTCTCCCAGGTAGTTGGGATTATAGGCGCCCGCCATGGCACCTGGATGCTTTTTTGAGACCATGTCTCACTACATTGCCCGGGGTAGTCTCAAACCTGTGAACTCAAGTGATCCCAAACCTCTTGTCTCTCAGCACTTGAACAACAGGCACATGCCATGCACATTCTTGGTATTTCTTTCCCTGTGTAACTTAACTCTGATCTCTATCTCACCTTTCCTTTGTGTTTTTCTATTCTTTTCATACAGCTAAATTATATTCCACAAAAATAACATCCAATTTACATAGTAAGGTCTTCACTCTGACTGAAAAATAGGTCCTAAATCTGACTCCTTTTCTCCACTGTTCTCACTTGTCAAGGTCACCATCTTCTCTCAAGAAAACTGTTAGAAGAAGCTATAAACCTGTCTCCCTATAGAGGAGTTTATAGTGACTATTTTTTTCAAGATATCACTTAAAATCTCCAATAGTTTCTCCTTAATATATTCATCTTCGATGTGTACATGTGTGTCTGGAAGGGTGCATATTAGTTCGTTCTTTCTAAAGAGAGTCTTTGAGACTTTATCTCAGGTTATAAAAGTTAAATTAATTTAATCAATTAAAGTTATGAGCAATTTATATCTCCTTAGAGTAGAAACTGGAATTTAACCTTGGGGCTTTGTCATTACTGAAATGTAAGCAAGGAGAAATCAAACATTTACTAAAGTTGTTCCTGAATGAAGCTATTTCAGACTGAGATGTTCAGTGGTTTGCCTTTGTAGCTTAAATATTTTAACAGAGCTGTGATCCCAAATGAACACTCTAGGAACTTGAATATTCTCATATAAATTATTGCTTTGGGGGCCAGGAGGTAAGAATACCCTCTCTTCAAAGGATGTGTCTTGCTGAGAAGGAAATGGTCTTTTCACTCTCAATTCCTTGGAAGAGGCCACTTCTTCAAAAGGAAAATAGGTTTTGAAGTATAGCTTTAGTCTTGGGTGTATGGAATGCAGGTGTATGATGAAGGTGAAGGTGAGTAGTGGGTTCCTTTTCTCTGGATACTGGTGATGGTTTGGTAAGGACTGTGATATGTGGAGACACCTTTGGGCAGCCTCTGTAAGGAGGGGTGTACCTACCAGGTCCTTAGACATATGTGCCAGAAGCTAGGCATACCTGAAAAGGCCTGGCTTTGAGGGCTCAGAACAGGAATAGTAGCAGTAGTCCAAGTTTCATGTTGCACTGTCCATTGCCACAGCATTCTGGAAGTTCTCTGTTCAAAGTGAGGTCGTGCACTGCTAGTGCCTGCCTGGGTCTCTTTACCAAGGCAGGGTAGCTGTGGAACTGACATTGACTTCACAGAGAACAGCCAGATGCAGAGCTGGGTATTTCCCTGGCAGGCTACCAAAGCTAAGGTCAGGTGGCCCCGCAGAGAAGAACCTGACAGGTGTCATAAGGGCTGTGTTTCTGAGGGCTTGAGAAAATGTTGCACTATTCAGAAATGCCTGAATAGAACACGGAAACTAACAAACTTATGGCAAATAGAAACATCTCAGGCTTTGCCATTTAAAATTTAAAAGGTAAAGTGAATTTTTTATAGCTTCAGGCCTGTAAGGCAGAAGTCTTAGATTACTGAAACTTACACTAATGTTAACATTTATCAATATGGTAAATAGCTTATCAAGCATTTCCTACAGACTAAGCAGTATTTTAATATTTACATATTGTAGGTTAGGACAAATTACATGTTTACAGTCAACTTCATGTTGAGTATCTATAGAATATTTTAATGTGACACAAAGTTGAAGTAGTTGATAGAAAGAGATAGGAACCAAGTCACTGTAGGAGCAGAATTCTTAGATGCTCAAACTGTTATATCATCTAGATTGTACTGGTGACCTTTGGTTTTAAGATATCGATTATCATTACTTTTGAAGGGGGAAATATTTGGTTCTAAATAGTTTACAGGTTTTATATTAAGATTTTTATAACACCACTTATTTTAAAACCATTCATGAGGTCTTTGTAAATACCCAACTATTGCAGTACTTAACAGTGTTGCTATTGTCCCTATTCATGAGTTCTTTTCAGTAAAAATGTTTCCTGGAATCTTTCTTATCACAGATGTTTACTTTGGTCTTATAAGTTCCCTACAGTGATGATGAAGACATAGTGACAAACATTTGCTTTTTGAACAGTCACATTGAAAGGTACCTAATTTGGCACAGGATAATTCTGATCTTTTGTTTCTGAGTGAATGTCATGCATTTGACTCGTCAGCAGGTTATCCTGCCAGTCTAAACTTTTAGTTATCTCACATGGGTTGGTAAGAATCAGTTTTGCTGATGTAGTTCAGAGAAAAGAGTGTTCAGGAAATTGCATTAGAACTTTGCTTTTTCCACGAGTCATCACTGGGCAGAACATTGCTGTGAAGAGAGCTGTCTATTAGGGACTCCCTTTAGGGGAATTTCTGGATCAGAATACACAGAGGAAATGAAGAGTGTTTACACACAAGTTCTTCCAAGGAAGACACCTTGCAGCTAGAGACAATACTATTGTTTTTTTATTCCTCCAACTTTCAATTGTGAAATTTTTTTAGAAGTTTTTAGAGCATCTTTCAGATTTACATAGCTGCAGTCAATTCAGAATAGAAACAAATGGTGCTGACTTACTCTTTTGTTATGTAGGCAGTAGGGGTGGTTGGGACAAAATCAGAAATGGTGAGATTTTTTTGACCGTCATATCCATTCACTGTTGCCTTTGTCCTTCCTCTGTCGTGGAATTTGGACTTACTGAATGTGCCTCCCCAGACTGTCCTATGAGGAAGCTTGCCAAAGAACAGCCTCCCCTGGGAATGTCTCCAGACAGTACATTCCTGCAACCCCCACTGTTTCTCCATTTCACAGCCAGGGAAATAATGGAGTCCCCAAAGGAGGCAAACTACACAATTGGCTTGGGGACAGATAAAATAGTGTCTCTGTTTCCTTTAAAACCCAAAAGAACAGAGATACCTAAAAAAGACTCATTCATCAAACACAAAGACCAGTTTCCCCTGGGATTCCAATCTTTCTCTCCTATTTTCAGGAAGAACTCTATTTCCTTATTCTGGTGTATCTCTCAACTTACCACCAGCAAAAGAGCAGAAAATGCTGCAAAATACTGAATGGAGAGTTGCTATACTTTTCAGTATTGTTATATTTGGAACAGAAGCAAACTAGCACTGGATTATTGTTATTCTTACTCTAATTTGGGCTTTAAATTTTAAAGCATGGGCAGGTATAAATAATCACACCTAATAGCCTGTAGTAGGACAAAATTTGTACATTTGGACTTGTATACAATAGTCAACTATTTTTAAGTTATTTCTGGGGGAAATTTCATTAAAAATCTTTAAATATTAGAAAATATAGTGAGTGAGCTGAGATTTTTATTGCTTTAGGACTGTAGGGTACTTTATAATCCCTATAAATTCTCAGGATCTCTCCATGGACGGCTATCAAAACAAGCTTGTAGTAAAATCTGATTGACTGAGTTCCACTGTCTTTTTTACATCTGTATTTCATTCATCATGATTTTTGAATAACTAATAGGCATTGGGGTACAAAGCAAACCCCTTTTCACGAAGATAGCCTTCTGGGAGCATAGACAATAGGAAGACTCATAAACCCAGTGAAGAAAATTAAAGGCGGAATAAGGGATGGAGAATGATGGCAGTGTTATTGGAGGGTGGGGCTGCTGACTAGGGAAGTGTTTCTAATGAGGCCATATTGGGTCTCTGCATCCTAGAATGAAGGGGTGGAGGGAGAGGGAAACCACCTATAGGGATAAGCAGATTCATGAGAGCATCTTGAGGCAAAGCATACTGATGGATGTACAGAGCACCCAGGAAATCTCTAGAAGAAACTAGAGAATAGAGGATAAAGGGGAGGGTAGTAGAAAGTGGGTCAATGATGCTCACTGTTAGTCAAATTATTAAGGTTTTAGAAACTTAACAGCAAGGTGATCAGAAGGGATGATATTGTTTTTAAAGCTCTATATTGAATGACTAGGTTGAACTATTGACAAATCTGTTACTGGCCATGTTGAAGGCAGGGAGGTTAAACAATGATGTTCTCTAGGTTAAACGATTTAAGTGAATGTGGTATGCATATTTTCAATCTCCAATGGCTTTTGGGGACATAACCCCATCACAAGTGAAGGAAGATCTGCATATGCTTGCTACAGTTCAATGTTGTGACATGAGCCTATTTTCAGGGCTTGGTAGAAGTGTCCACATCCTCATTTTATTGTTTTATGACCAAGAGTTTCCAAGGGTTTTACTCCAGAGTCAAGGCATTTTTTTTCTCCCTAACCACTATGTCCATGAATGAGGGAGAGCTGAAGTGGTACTAAGGAACAACCTGGCCCAGTCCCCAGTGCCTAGCCACCTGGAGAATGCTTGGGAACACTAGTAAAAAGTATCTGTTCTCAGGCTCAGTGAGAAGTGATGGGAGTTTTACTCAAAACCCTTGTATCCCTGAACTCTGAGTTTCCGTACACTTGGTTTGAAAGTTAAGAGTGGGCACCACATAAAAATTCAATGTGCAGGAGAGTTTTCCAAAGGTTGCTGTACTATATGCTTCCAAAGAGTTAACAAAGCTCACTGGAGCAGCCAACCTTCTGGCCTGGTTCACCAGACCCCATTGGCACCTGCAATCTCATGAATTATGCCCCTGAACGATCCCCTCCAGTGCTTGGCAAGCACAACCAAGAGCGGACTTAAATACACCTTCAGAGTTGCTGCTGAATGACCCAGATGAAAAATGGCCTCACAAGACTGTGTTGGTGTCCTTTGCTTAAAAGCGGAAAAGTAATTTCTGCAGGCACAGAAAAGTGGGTGTTCTGGGAGGCAGACTGTCCTTTTAGTTAAGGCATGTGAACACTGATAATGTCAGTCGGTGTCCAGGGAGGCCAAGACTGGTGACAGGGAACACACCAGGCAGGGGCAGCCCCTCTGCTACCATGGGACAAGGTCTGAAAGTCCTGTGATAAATTGGCGCGTCTGCTCTTTCTTTCCTGCCTCACTTTATCACCCAGAAAAGCACCGAATTCTTTACTAATCATTGGGTTTGTCATGTTTTCTTAAAAAAAGAAAACGTGGGATCCCATTTAGGAAAAGACTACTCCACACCCTGATCCTACCCCCTCACATAAGGTCTCCAGATAGCACAGAGCAGTTATCTTTTAAGATTCCAGTGTCTGCTTGAACGTTTTCTTTGGAAGGAGGCCATGTTCTGGTGAGAGAAACTCAGCATTGCTCCCCAGCTTAACTACTCACCCACATGTGCCCTTGGCCAGGTTATCTATTTTCTTCAAGCTTCAGTTTCCTCATTATTTTTTACTTTTTAATGTTTTAATTTTTACTTTTTAAAAACTTATTTATATAAATTTCACATCACTGTAATCCTAGGGATTCACCCTCTCCCCACCTTTCCTCCTTTACCCCCCTGCTCAAAGCTGTGTGCTTCAGTTTGGTGCGTAGCTTGTTTTGACTTTTCCCCGTGGCTTTTGTTTATTTTTATTTTTCCCTACATCCCAAATATTAGTGAAACCATTTGATTTCTGTCTTTTTTTTTTACTTGTTTCTGCTAATATGATTTCTTCTAAGTACATTCATCTTATCATAAAATCATCAAATTAAGAAATAAAGTTGTCTCTCAGTAGGCTCTAAGGATTAGAATTTATATACCTATGCCTATATCTACATATTATCTAGCAGTGAGTAGTTATTTACTTATTAATAAAAATTCAAATTATAAGTTTTAGGACCCAGTGGCACCACCCCTGAAAGCCCCTCAGGACTCCCTGTCAACTGTAATGTGAGAGGGAAGCCTAGGCCAGAATGCAGAGCCCAGTATTCTGACTGTTAACGCGAATCTCCTTTCAGGGAGGTGAGGGTTCTGGGACCAGGGAAGACTTGTGCTTTGTAAACATGCCACCACCCCCCCACTCTTTCCTGCTCATCACAGTCCTCTTTACTACTCATTCCTGCCCAGCATCCTGCTCAGAACATTTCCCAACACTACCCTGAATCCTGCTCAACACACTGCCCCCCAGAACCCTAGATCTCAACTGTCAGCAGATAAAATCTAAATCCCATACTCTAAATGATGATCAGAAAATAGTAGCTTTGTGTGAAGAAGGGAAGCAGAATCAGTGAAGAAAGGGGCTTGTCAGTGGATATACCCTAATCACAGCAACTTCTTGTCACACATTCGTCAGCGTTAAGCCAAGATGCAAGATGGAAAACTATCTGAAGGAAACGAGAGGCCGTGGCTCCTGACAGGGTCATCATCTCCTGATGCCAGAGAAGCTCTGGCATCCTTTCCTTCTCAAGCTAGGTTGTATGTAGGTTGCACAAAACTGCAGGAAAGATAAAGAAGCCCTGCGTTTTGGCTGCTAACCAATGAATGACTTAGCGCATTCCACAATTAAGGTTTTGAACTTATGCAATTCTGAAAAGGACACACGGAGGTGATGGCTGTGCTTTACGCTATCATTAGGTGCAACACACACATCCTTTCTCGCACTGTTTGTGGTACTCTGCTTTTCATCAGGAAGATCGTAAAGTTTAGAGATGTCCAAGCAAGGTGGGATTTACCAGCTGACTATCATCATACATCTTTTTTTCCCCATTAAAAGTAACTTTTTTTAACCATTCAAGAAATGCATTTTCTCTTAGAAATGGATGGCACAAGACCCAAAACTCTGCATTTAACTTAATCAACTGACATTCTTTCTCCCAAAATGTTTCTTCTTCAGCCATCAACCACCAAATGATTTCTCCTGAGCTGGACTATTCTGAACATGGAATTCAGTTCATCTTCCCTTGAACTTGCTTCCAGCAGCAACAGGAAATGCCTTCCCCATACAGCCACCCATTCAGTAACAGTCTCAGCTTTTCCTGGTGATTTATTTATCAAGGACCAAGGGAGTAAGGATGGTGTTTTTCTTCACTCTAACCACCCAGGTTTCCCAAAGTATATCTTTACAATTTACAAAACAATTTGCCTGGAAGTCTGAAAAATCCCTGAAGGTGAAGAAAATGATTTTTACAAACTTGGTTTTTAGTTCGTACACAGGGCGAAGAGAATGTGGAAGACAAAATGACAAAGGAGCCTGTGGGCTGAGGCTATGTCCTGAATTTTGAATTTTATGAACTGTCTTATCATCTTTCCCTCTGACAAAAGCCAGCAATAGTTCGTTAAAAAAAAAGCAAAGATGCTTTGGCTTGTAGCCGCTGCCTGCATACTTGCAGGTCCTTTCCCACCTTTCCCAGCTGGGGTGTGGGAAAGATAGGGGCCTGCCCTGAAGCGATTGGGTGGGGGAATGATCCAGGCACTCAATCCAGTCCTGAACACTGCTGGGGCACAGGCAGCACGGGGGGGAGAGGGGACTGGCCCCCTCTGGTCTACTCCCACTCCAATCAGTTCTTATCAGGAACAAGGAAAATACTAATAATCCAACCCAACTACAGATACAGAAGAGGTGAGGGGTATGAATAAAGGCCCTGGACACACACGTCTTCTGGGCAGTATCCAAAAAAAGCATGGAGAGAACCACCAAACACGGGATTGTCAGACCAATTATGGAGACTATCTAAAGAAGTATATCTACAGAGTCACCGGGGACTGGGAGCCAAAATCCTGGTCCAGAGATGCCCTTAGCAAGAGCAAAGCACACCCCTTTTCCACAGGGAGAGGAAGGTCATAGAAATGTGAAAACAGCGCTACAGCAGAGCTGCAAACCAAGACCTAGGAAACCAGTGAGATCAACCATCTGCTGATGTCTGTACCCATAGGGAACTTCTTTACCAACAAAAGCTGGGAGTCAGAGTCCCTAAGCCAAAGGCCTGAACTATAAGGCCAAGAAGAAGCAAAATGGGACAGAAAACAGAAAGGAGGAGACAGCCAACAAGAAGGAAGAGGCACTGATAGATGCCAAACAAGCTCAGACTGGCTGCTGGATACAAACTTAAGATTGGAAATCTAAGTAGCATGGTCTACCCTTCCCAAGAACACAGATCCTCACCCAGGAATAGGAAATTGCTCTTGAAAAGAAAGAGACCAAAGGGCTAGACATGGACCAACAAACAGCAATAAGAAAGGAGGTAGAGCAACTTGGAGTGGGGGGTCAGGGGGTTGTCCTAAGGATATCAATAACCATACATTGTATGAAATCTTAAAAAAACGAAGTGCAAAGGCAAAAGTAAAAACAAAACAAAACAAAAATCGCTAATACCTGACTGAAAAGTCCACAGAAGTACCTTTTTCCTGTTGTAACTAGGTGATGGGGTAATTTTGAACCCAGTGTTGAAAACATAAAATGGTTTAATTAATTAGTGCTTTAGAATTTCTGTCATCATGCTCTTCAAATAGCTTTTTCCTGTCCCTTAATGACATCTCAGCTAGATCATATAAAATTCTGTATAAACTTCTGGTCACTTTCAATTTAAAAAAGGCCAACACAGTCAAAAACTCTGATATCATTAACTTTCATAAGTTACCTTTTCCTGAGCTCCCCTTACCCTACACACCAGACTGGACTTTGGATCTAAGGATATCTGAAGGGGCTGTGAAAAGATCTGTCTTTGTATACTTCCTCCCCTGTCTCCCCACCCCCCCAGCCCCATTTCTCCAAAATCTAACTCTTTAATTGGCTTGAGGCATTGAGGAGGGATCAGGTGAATCATTTCTACTAAGTTTTCCTTTTCTCAGGTAAACACTGATAAGCTCTTATGCTCTACTGTCTGACAGGATCCAAACATGATTCTTGGTTGACTGAATTTCATGACTGACTTTACAGGGTCTACATAGTCCTTAGAGCTGAGATATAATGCTCCTGGTCAACCCATTCCACTCTAACTTACCTCCCAACACTATGGTTCACCCACTTCTACTCCCTTCACTGAACATATTCTTAGAAACTTGGGATCCCATGACTGCTAATGGAGAGTTCTTAAGATGGTGCCAGTTTCATCCACCCTACCCATGGAAGAATCTCAGATGTTCTGTTGGGCCATGTACTGTAAATACTCTAAGCTTTCTGGTCAGTTTTTTTCCTCTGTTGTATTCTGCCATCTTTGTCTTTTCTCTTTCTCCAAGTCATAAGGTACAAAAGCTGATGGCTGTCCTGCGACCTAACCAGATGTCTAGTCAGAGAAGTGTTGCTAACTAACCTCTTGTCAGCATTCTTTTCTTCAACTTTCCATGTGGAGGCTCCCCTGGTACAAAGGACACTGCATCCATGGAGAGGTCCTAATTACTGCAAGATAACACTGTAGGGTAAATGAGTTGGTCAGGCTTATCCTCCATTAGTCTCTATGACTAGTACCTGAGGTGTTGTGCCCTTTCCATGACTGTACACGCCTGGGATCAGTGGGTATATACATGTGTGAGTGTGTTCACCTGGGCCTGGGAGGAGGAGATGAAGGAATGGGAGGAGAGCAGAGAGAGAGGCATTTATGGGATGGGGAGCACAAAAAGAAGAGCGAGAACACCAGGGAGAGAGCCCAGAGAAAGTATGAAGATTCCTTGCGGGGGGGGGGGTGCTGGGGGACTCATCTGTCTCCCAGGCCCTGCCCTGATCTTGCCAGGCTGAGCCTCCCCACCCAACCTTGCCTACTTGTCATACAATTGGCCCAACTTGTGTGCCTGGTTCCTTGAGGAAGCCTAAGCCTGCAAAATCCACCAAATCCACCAAGGGCTCTGGGACTCTCTGCCTGCTAGAACCAATAAAGCACCTCCCCAGGTTGGGATGCTAGCATTATATTTAGTTTCACGAACAGGGTGGTTGCACTATAATCTTTTTCTTCTTTTCTTCCCCTCTTGGGGTCACTGTTTTTGGTTCTGTTAGCAGGGTCTGTTTCCTTTGAAGCCCTATGGAAGGTGTCTGTTCCTGATTGTTTGGGATTATCTTTGGTGTATGGGATTCTTTGGACCCTCCCCCCGCCTCCTCATATTTAGACCTTAGATGTTGATTGCAAGGGAAAAGGAAAAAGACATCATTCGTATTTTTTTTTATGCAACTATTTAACCACCTTCATTAAATGGCAAGCTTATCTAGGATAACTAATTTATTCATCTGCTGAATAGCTATTTCTTGAGTGTCTAGTCTATAATGGGAATGGCTGTAGGTACTGGGGAATTGGGAGCAAAGAGGGCAAAGGGGTTGCCTCTTTTCAGCTTACTTTCTATTGAGGAATGCAACTTTCAACAGGTCTGCTGATAAGATCATTTTAGAGCTAAATGCTCTGAGAGAGCAGAATGAAAGATAAAATGACTATGGGGGGATGTTGGGGAGATGCCACTAAAGATTGGTGGCTGCAGAAGGCTTATCTGAAGTGAAATCATTTCCCTGGCCGGGGAAATTCAAAGACCCTGGAGACTAAGCCTGTTTGGCATGTTCAAATAATTGAAAGATAAGCAAGTGGGTGGCTTCCCCATTCTCTTCTTAGCCTTAAAACCTTCCAAGATGATTTTTACCCTGTTCTTGCTTGCTCCAGGCTAGAATATGAGATAAAGAACTCAACTGTTTATCCCCCTGTTCTTCCAATTTCTATTTGGCCCACCATTACAGCTGGGTCGTTAGATTTAGAAATTCTTTTCATGAAGAACTTTTAAAAATTTATTTATTTCAGTGAAGTGACAGAGTATCTTTGTCAAAAGACTATTGTAGCTCTGGCTAAATTGCCACCAAAGTAAACATCAGCCACTAGGCAAGGGAAGAATAGAGATAAAAGACCTGCCAAGCTAACAGGATTCCTTCTAGCTCTATCCCTGTTGCTGCAAATAACATAAATTTGTCTCCTTTGATTGATCTATAATATTCCATTGTGCAAATATACCACATCTTTTTCAGCCATTCATCAGTTTGGGGGCATTTGGGTTATTTCTATATCTTAGCAATTGTAAATAGTACTGCAGAAATAAGCCAAAAAGAAAAAGAGAAATATGGGATGCTCTCACTTATATGAGGGATATGGGGAAAACAAAGAGACAAGAAAAATTGAAAACTGCCAACAGAACTGAATCATAGAGCAAGGGGGGATGAAAAACAGGGGGAGAAGAGGACACAAAATATTAAGATGGTTCATGGGCTAACAAGGTGATGGGAGATCCTTGGAGTAGACAGTGATGTAATTTATATTTAGAATATATATACATATGTGCAATCAATGAAAAAAAAGACCTTCTATACCCAATACCTTTTTAATGTGGCTTACAGATTCATTCACCTATATATTAAAGATTATATGTTACACCTTAAAGCATTATAAATACAAAAAAAACGTTATTGTGAGGCTTACTGAGATAAAAGTACTGATGATGAAAAGAAAATAAATTGGTCCAAGAAAACTCTATGGTACCATTTCTCTGATTGCTATATTACTTTAAAATAAGAAAAATCTCATTGGAATTGCCCTTTTTGGTAAATATAATTGGCTTCAAAACATTCATACCTGAAGCAGCATATTCCTTAGTGGTATGGAATTTGAGAGCTAAAAGAAGTCTTTGAGATTATTAATGACAACCCTTTTTTATAGTTGAGATAACAGATACACAAAACAGTTAAGCAATATGTCAAAAATCACATTACATTTATAACCATAGAGATTAACTTGAATCTGAACCTTTTAATTCCCAGTCCACTAGTGTTGTCACCACATTGCAGGACTTTTAACTAAGACAAGTTACCTGATATACATTATATTAAAGATCAGCACTGTTTTATCAGCATAGTCAGATTAGTGATATTGTGTTAGGCAATATGGACCTCATGACACCTCTTGATAGTCACACTTTTGGGTAGCCTTTTCCTACTTTGTAGCAGGATTAATTATATAATCATCAAAATATGGTTGCCATCTAGGTCTCTCTTTTCATTTACTTATTCTGAGGAAAACCAGATGTCATGTCATGAAAGTGCTCAGATATTCCATGGAAAAGTTGACTTAAAGAAAGTGAGACAACCAATAACTAGCAAGAAATTAAGTCTTATCAACAAGCACAGGAGTGTACTTGGAAGCTCATGATTATAGCCCCTGCAAACAACTTGACTGCAACCTCATAAGAAGCCCAAGGCCTGAATAAATCAGCTAAACTGCTCCCAGACCTTTAATACAAAGAAACTAGTTATATGATAAATATTTACTATTTAAGCTGATGTCTTCACAAGTAATTTTTGGTGTGGCAATAGATAAGTAATATAGGAACACTGCATTTATTTTTCTAAATCATCAGTGATAGATGGCTACTCAAGAGATTACTCCACGTACTTACTCCATCCCACACAACAGAGTAGCAGACAGACACTTGTTCTGATACAGTACCCACCCAACTCATTATCTGAAAATAAGGATGAAGAGGTTGGAAAGTCTCCCAGTCAAATTTTAACAGCTTTTTCTCAATGACAAAGCATGACAGGTTTTAGCCTGTGCTAAGCTTCCACTGGAACCTGGAATGAAGGTGGTAATTTGTGCATACTCTCTTGTGGCTATTTTTATGTTTTCAAAGAATTAGAAATTTCCAGAGGCTTCTCTTTCTCTCTTCTGAATCTGATAGAAAAGGATTTTGAATATATGAATGAAGCCAAATTTCATATTTTCTTTACTAGTTCTGGAATGTACAATCTTTAAATTTTTGGAATTTATGGTATGATATTTAGTTAAAAAAGTATATCTTGTGTTTTGAAGGCACCATTCACATCTGAGTCATCCCAAACTTATTTCTTTGCTTGTTTCTTTCCATATTTGAAGTTAAGTTCAAGCTCACCAGACTTATAAAAGTTCACTAAAGTAATTTCATCTATTGGTATATATTTTTACCCATCTCCTCTCATAGAGCTAAGCTTTGGTTTACATTACCCTGTTCCCAGTGAGTGTCTTTCCTGGTTGCCCATACTAATTCTCTTAATTAAAGGACATTTGAACAGATTTAATAAATACCACCAAATAATGTCAGTAGCAGAGAAGCTGGGTTGGCAAGGAAGGAGTTGAAAAATGCTAAGAGCACTAGTAGTATCTTTTAAGAGTTAGAGCCCCACTTCCACATAGTCAGAAGTGAAGGCTGTATAAGAATTACCAAAAGGTACGACTAGTATGAGGTCATAGGGGATATGGAAGTTTCTCTTGCCCTGCTATTTTCCCCTCCCACAATGCCAGGAATCCACCATAAGATAAAAGCTCTACAGTAGACTAGTAGACCTATAGTTGTTTGAAATGCATAAATACTCTTAGACTTACTGACTGCTCTCTGTTCTTAATAGCTTATGCTGAAGCAGTTTATCAGAACACGTTTCCTCAGAGCTGTATGCAAGAAGAGATATGATCTAACCAAACTTAAGACAACCAGACACCTACTGAGGACAATTATTTCTTTGGAGGGAAAGTGCTCACTGGTTTTCTGTAAAGACTTTATGCCAGAAGTGAGGTTGTTTTCTTTCTGAAAAGTTATAGGCAGGGCATGAAAAGTTAAGCACACTTAGGAATTACAAATAGTATAGTTGAATTTTTCAGTAAGAATTTATAGACTTGTGTGGTTCTGATAATTAATGCTATTAAATTCAAGCACTTTGGGGACGACCACTTTAGCATTTCAATTTTAGTTAGAGTAAAGTCAGGAAGTGCAAAAGTTGAAGTTCTCATGGCAAGAGTAATTCATTCCTGTTAAACTTTCTTGACAGAACCCTTACAAGCCCTCAAAATGTGTGTCCCTAATATATTTGGTTTGCTGCGCTGCTTTTGTAGGGAGGACAACATAGTCTCTCTGGGCAAAATGATTTAATTTTCAGGCTTACTATAGAACTTTTGGCATTTAATTAGAAAGGCTGAGAGGAAAATCCATTTGTAGAACTTCTTGGGAGATATAAGGGCCAAACTTGAACAGGCAAAACATTGTTTTACTGTTTTCTATGGAAATAGCATTTAAGTTGATGTAACAAATTTTTCAGTTGGAAATTGATCATTCAAATATGTAATTACTAAAAAATTTGAGAAACATTTAAAGATAAATTTCACAAATAAGACATAAGGCATCTATGTATATACTGAAAACTAATATAAATAAATAATAACAAAAGTAATACTAAGAAAAGCTAAATACATATAGATGGAGAGGTATAGACTATATTTATGGGTTGCAAGATTTACTGTTGTTAAGATGCTGATTTTCCCTAGATGATGTATATCCACTAACATTCCAAAGACATTTTTGGTGAGACTTGAAAAAATTATTCTAATATATGTATCAAATTCAGGGGACCTAAAATGACCAAAAAGACTTGGAAAAAGAGTAACAAAGTTGGATATTAACCCACCTAATTTTATGGCTTATTGTAAAGTCAAGAGAGTCATTATCAGAAAAGTTGATATATAGACTGATAAAACAGAACAGAGAAATAAGAAATAGACTTACATCTATACAAACAAGTCATTTTAGGTAAAGCTACAAAGATAGCTTTTTGAGAAATAACACTTTTCAATAAATAGGGTTTGGACAAATGGATACCCATAGAAAGCAAAAAAAAAAAAGTTAATTTCATTTGCTATTGTGTTTGTATTTAAGAAACAAGTTCTCTCTCTCTCTCATAGGTTAAACACGAAATTTATAATTATAAAACCTCTAGATAAAACTGACCTTGAATTAGGCAAACATTTCTTAGCTCTGATGTCCAAATCAAAATTCATTAAAACAAATGCACAAAACGAACTTCAGATTAAAGACTTCTGCTCTTCAAAAGATACTTTTAAAGAACAAAAAGACAAGGCAGAGAGTGTGGGAAGATCCAAACATATATGTGATAAAGGATTTGCATCTAGAATATGTAAAGATTTCCCTAAAATGCAATAATGAGAAAATGAATAAATGACTTGAACAGACTTAACTCCAAAAAGAGAGACATTTGGGTGGCAAATTAGGACACAAAAGTATTTAACATAAGTGTTCATTAAAGGTATACAAACTTTGTGCTCGGATATTTACTGCAACACAATTTATAATTGCAAGGTCATGGAAGCAGCCTAAATGCCCCAAAACAGATGACTGGATGAAAAAAATGTGGTATATATACACAATGGAATATTACTCATCAACTAAAAATGACAAATTCGACGAATTTATAACAACATGGATGTACTTAGAAGAAATCATATTAGCAGAAACAAGTCATAAAGAAAAAGACAGAAACCAAGTGGTTTCACTAATATATAGGATATAGTGAAAAAAAAAAGACATGAGGAAAAGTCAAAACAAACTAAGCACTAAACTGAAGTATACAACTTTGAGCAGGAGGGAAAAGGGAGGGGAAGGGAAGGGAGGGTGGGTTAGAGTAAACCCCTGGAATTACAATGTTGTGAAATTTATATATAAATAAATTAAAAATTAAAAAAAAAAGGTATACAACTAAAACCACAATGAGTTGCACAGCTTTGAGAAAGGCTAAAATTAAAAGAACTGATCTTAACAAAGGTTGGTGAGGAAGTAAAGCTACTCACACACTGAGAATATAAAATGGTACACTTTGAACAACAGCTTGATAGTTTCTTTAAAACTTAGATGTGCAAGGCGTGGTGGTGTACCTGTAATCCCAGCTACCTGGGAGGCTGAGGCTAAGGATCACTTGAGTCCATGGGTTTGAGACAATCCTGGGCAACATAGTGAGACCTAGTCTCTAAAAAAAACCTTAGATATGTTCTTACCATGTGATCCCATCCCATCATTTGACAAGTTGGATTTACACAAGAGCAAAGAATGTGTTCAAGCATATACTGGATTTGGATTTGTTATAGTAAGGCACGTACATAGAAAGGAAAGTCAGGGCCGGGCATGGTGATGCATGCCTCTAAGTGGCAGCCTAGGAAGCCACAGCCGGGGCCAGGGATCGTGGTTCGAGTCCCACCAGGGGCACGAAGCGACACCTAGTCCCCCCAAAAAATAGCTGGGCATGGTGGTGTGCACCTGTAATCCCAGCTACCTGAGGCTGAGGCTGGGGATTGCTTGAGTCTGTGGTACCCCGGGCAACATGAGCCTGCGCTTCCACGGGCAAAAACAGTGAGACCTAGTCTCACAAAAAAAAAAAAAAAAGGAAAGTCAGAGGGAAGTTTGAGAAGCTTTAGGATCAATCAGGAAGCAATAGGAGTGAGGGGAAACTGTGATCAAGAGCCATTATGTTTATTTATATTTTATTTTATTAATATATATTTCATAAAATTTATTTCATTTTGTGGGGTGGATTAGTCAGGATAGGCAGGCTGAACAGGATCAGGGATCACTAGTTGAAATGATTTCAGCAAGCTCCAGGCTATGGGGGTTCCTAGTTTGTTTGATACCTGGCCTGGGCTGACAAGCCAGGAGGGCAGTGATCCAAAAGGTAAGACCCCATTCATGAGGTGGTTGGTGGATATGGGCTCAGGACTGATTAATTTGTACATGAAAGATACACTTGAAGAGAAGGAAAGTCTCTTCAGGTTCACTCTGATATGATAATATCAGAAACACAGGGTTAAATCAGAAACAGCATGTCCATATAGAGACTATTAAATTGTCCACATCAGGTTCGTGTGCTAACATCCCCAAACTGAAAACAACCCAAATATATATCTTAAATGTTTAAACAGACTATGGCATATTCAAAAAAATGAACTATTTAGTAATAAAATGGAATGAGCAAGTGACATATGTAACAATATAGATGAATATCTAATTATATTGGGTGAAAGGAGACAAAAATGGAGCATGTATTATTCCATTTACTATATAAAAGGCCAAATAAATTCTAGTGACAGAACACTGATTAGTGGTTGCCTGGTGATAAGGCAAAAGGGAGAATGACCTTCAAGATGGGAACAAGGAAACTTTAGAGGATGATGGACATGTCACTGTCTTGATTATGGTTATATATAAACTTGTCAAGGTTATCAAGCAGTATAATTTGTGTGCAAATGAAATAAATTTGTAATAGCCTTCAGTAGAGAAGAATTTCTAAATTTCAAAGTGGGAGGACAAATCAGTAAGGAAAGGATTGAAGGGTTTGAATGGATAAAGAGTGGAATGTTACATATGTCCAAATAGATTGATTTATGTGTGCAGTTACTACAAGTCATTTACTCCTTAAAAAAATATTTAAAACAACTGCCCATCAAAAGAATGCTTTCTCGCTTAGCCTCTGAAGTCATCTAATCAGAACACAGAAAGTCATTGGCCCAACTGGAGGTTAGATTGGCCTGATTCCCAGAGACATCTGCAGATCCAGGATTTCTTGAGAAGCAACCTGGAATAGGAATAACCTTGTGCTTTGGTTCCAGGAGTAGTCTTGTGTTTTGATTCCAGTGCTGCTACTGATTTGTCTCTCATTTTAGGCAAAAAAACTCAGTTGCTCCAGATTTAAATTTTCTTGTTAATTAATGTTAATATCGAAACAGGGATGTTTGTGTTCTCTGCATTCATGTGATCTGACAGTCTCTTACTGTGCTTCTGAACTATGGCCCCAGAAACTCCAGTCAGGATTGTGTTTATCTACTGGAGTTGACAGGTTAGAGAGTTCTAGATACCCCTGATCTGATCTTTAGCAACTGTCAATCTTATTGCCAGGGGTAAAATGGAAGACTAACAAGAAAGAAGCAGGGATACTGGTTAATAAAAATTGTCTGGAAATGCTTCTGTTTTCACTGTGGAGGTAAAACACATATAAAATATGCCATCTGAACAATTTTCAAAATACAGTTCAGTGGCATTAAATACAATCATACTATTTTTTTGACTACCATCACCATTCATCTCCAGAACTCTTTTCTCTTGCAAAATTGAAACTCAGTGCCCTTAAAATAATAAATCCCATTCTCCCCTCTGCCCAGACCCTGAAGATTATCATTCTCTTTTCTGTCTCTGAATTTCACTAAATTCTCTTGTATTATTTTATTCAATCTTCCCTATAACCCAGAAGAGCAGGGATTATCATTACTACCCTCCTGACAAATTAAGGCTTTGAATTTGTAGCTCCATATCACACAGCTAGAGATTATTGGGCCAGATTTGAAACACAGATCCAAACTAATTCTAAAGTCTTAATCCTTCCTTTACTGTAATCAGATGTCAATGCAAAATACATGGCGATGCAGCAAAAGGGAGAACAAAATTTTGAGGCTAATATGCAGGTCTGAGGAATTCATTCAGCTCCCATTCCTGATCACATTGTAACAGATCACTCAAAGCCTTCCTAGCTCAGTCTTTCCATTTCTATAAATTATGTGTTTATTTTTATTCATTTCTAATGTTAAGAAGAAATAAAAATGAGTCAGATAAAATGTATAAGGTTCCAAACTCCTTCTGAAAGGAGTACCATGTAACCGCAGTATATGTTTTTATTACGTCCAATGTTTAGAGTTAAAAGTCTCTAGAAAACACAGAAAAAGATTCCAGACAGACATAACCACAAGTGGTTCTTACCCTCAAAAGTATAAACTAACTCTTCTCTGGCTGCTGTTTCAGCTGTTGGTGAATTGTAGGGTGCAGGAATTTGCGATTCTTAATGTTATAGGAAGGGCATTGGCTTCCAAGACCAGCTGCAGTCAATCAACCCCAAAGTGAATCAAACAACCCTGCTCAGACTTCATAGTGGAAAGGGTAAAGGGCTCTTAATAACTGAGTCGATAAATGTCACAGTAGATCCTAAAGCCAGGAGTGCCAGATTTGCACCCAGCAGGCACGGAGCTGAATAAGTCAGCCTTCTAGAAATTCAAATGCTTCTTTCTAAGCAAAAGTGTTTTCAGGTTTATTCTAAATTCCAAAATGAGTGGATTTGCTTCCTTTTATATGAGTTGCTTGAGACTTATTTATTATTAAAGAATCTTGCAAGCATTCCACAGTTTCTAGGAACAGATTGTTTTTAATGAGGAGAAAAAGAAATTCCAATCTTAGAGTCTTCCCCTTGTTGAAAAGTTTGGCATTGCTTTTAAAATAAATCAATGCAATCTTCCTTTACAAAGAGAACTTCTACTTCTTTGTAAGGGAATAGAAAGTACAAGATAGCAAAGTTTACTTAAGTGCTAGACAACAGATGAAAAGCATAATGTGTTCTGCCTTACAGAGTCCATTCCACTGGCCGTAGAAGGTAGATACACATTTCTCATGGAAGTAGCATCATCTTGGTTTTGTAAAGTCACGCTGAATGCCTACTGCCTGTTTCATGCATAAAAGATAGAAGTGCTCTTTCCCAATATAAGATATTTTTGGTAATTCATCAATTTTCAGTTGGGACACATACAGCAAATATGTTCTGTATTAATTCACATGGAAAGTATTTTAAAAGTCTAAGTACTCTGTAAATGAGAAGGAAAACAAATGGAGGTAGGAATGGTTACCCATCCTTTATAGAAAGTTACTACAATCATAATATTTTATTTTAATAGCACCTTGCTACCTGGCATTTGCATTCTGGGAATTTACTCCAAATGTATACTAGTCAAATTGGAGTTTAAAATACATAAAATTACATCAGAAGAAAAATCATACATTCATTGTTTGATATACTAAATACTGAGGAGAGAGAGAGATTATTGTCCATATCCCAAAACCAAAGTATTTTTGAGACAAATGAGAAGACTGAAAAGAAAGAGGGAGCAAGAGAGAAAGAAAAACTTTCTAACCTAAAATGTTAGGTCTGACATCACATATTTTGACCCTTTTTGTCAAGAGAAAGCACACCTACATGAAACTTAATTGGTAGGAGTTAGTATGGAAGTTCATAGATTTAGAAGAAGATTTGTTTTCACGCTGCCACTAACATGCTGTGTGACCTTGAGTGGACCATACCATCCATCCCCAGGACCTTCAGTTCCTTAACCTATAAAGTGAGGGAGTGAGATTAAATCTTTCCCTTGGGCCTGAGAAGTTTTATAAGGCTATGATTCCCTGTAAAGTGACACAGAAAGCTAACAGTGCATCTAACAAAGAATTCTTAATGTAACAGCAAAATTCAGGGAGGAGCTCACACAGGGAGGAAGGTAGACATATTCTATAAGAGAATAGTCTCTCTCTGGAGAGACAGTGAGTCCTCTCATGAAGCATGTGCATTGAGATGACATCACCTGCTACCGTACTGTGTTAGGGATAGAACAAAGCTTTGTAATGTTGAATAGTCTTCCAGCTGTATTGTTAAACCTTGAAGCATGCTTGGCACAAGATAGGTGCTCAATGAGTGCACTCCAGGAAAATCCCTCTTCTGGTCAGATTCTAGCCCTGCTTAGCCAAGTGACCTTAGTTCCTTAAAGCTCCAGTCTCCTTATCCTTAACAGGGGGGCTGATGATAACAGTCTGGGCTCTAAGATTTTTACTCAATGAAGTAGAATTTGTAAAATTCAGTCTGACTAACAACCCAGACTACTGTGAAATTGTAAAGTATGTGATGTTTGTTTTTAGTAAGCGCTACAACCAAACAGGAAACAGACAAAGATACAAGAGCTGAAGGCATTTCTTTACCAAGGTCAAACAAGCCTACGTGTGCCTTTCACCCTCAAACCTTTTATATCTCCCTGCTCAATTCATGACCCACCTGGCCCTGACTCACCAGCCTGGAAGGCTGATCTTAGCTCTCCAGCTTCTGATGCCTCAATCTGTGGTCCATCTCACCCCTGGGTACTTTGGATTACAGGCCCTCCCATTTCAGGTGTGAATGGGAAGCCAGAATTCTCAAGTCTGCAACCAAGCCAGTCTTGTCTCTGTGTCTCTCAGGAAGGATAGCACTTTTCACTTTCAATTATTGAGAACTTTATGGAAAAAAACAGGCAGATGTAGTAGATCGTGTAGTTATTGAGAATAAAGCCACAGAAAAGGCAGGAAGTCTAGAGGTAGAGAAGGGAAGAGATCCTTATCTTGAAAACAGCCTGTCTCATGATGATAACATCCCTAGTCATTTTTATCAGACAACCAATTGATCATCTTTATTCCATGCCACCCTTCAACTGAGTAATGTTGACTTCTGCTTCTGGCAAGTGAGAGTGTCCTGATAACTGAAATTAACCCACACAATTGGAAGGCTGCATGCAAGGGAGGGAAGGACAGATAGTCTGAGAAATCCACGGCAGCTCCATGGTTGTTCCTAAACAAATGCTACCCTTAAATATCTTCCATGGTCTACCTACACCTGCCACAGGAAAGAGAATCAGGCTGATCCTGGAGTAACACTTGATTACTATTCTCTTAAATGAATTCTCAAATGAGGACAAACTGGTGTAAGAGCTTACTGCCTTCTGAAAAGTACTTGTGAATGTTTAGAAAAATACAGAATATGCTATTACATTAAAAAAGATAATGTTCTACTGTTTTGTTTTTTCCCCTTACCTCTAGGCACATTAATCTCAGACACACAAAATCCCTTATCTGTTTATTAAAAATCGGTCTCTGTTTTCTTATTTAAGAAAAAAGCACTTTCTTGAGGAGGGAAATATTTGTTGCTGATACGATAGTCTTTTATGAACTGTCATTTCTGTCAAGTCATTCACACCATATATCTCTACAGTCCAGGAAGTTTTAACTCAGATTCCATAGGGAGCATAGCAAGCACAGTGTATATAAACATAAAGATGATCACTCTACAAAGGATGAACTTATCTATTGTCAATAAAAACAAAACTCACTAAAGTTTCTATATATTTAGAGCACACAAAATTGATTATGTTTTTGAGGGTCAGGGATGAGCAGTTTATAGAAATAAAAATGTATATTCAGATAAAAAAAATTATATACTTTTTTCTCAGTAAAATTAAATATAGGTAAGTGGGAAAAAACAGTAAATTTAACTTTAGTTTTTTTTTCCTTTTTAACTTTAGAAAACTTTCTATTTACATGTGAAAGACTAACATCAGAAGGAGCAATTCTTCCACATAATACTACATAAATGTTCTATAAAACTGCTCAAATATGTGCAAGAAAATTTTAAACCTATTCATAGTAATGAATGCTGTCGTTAAGAATGCAAAATAGTTTTAGTAATTTAAAACTGAGAAAGAAAAAAGTCTCCTTAGGGATAAACATTCCATATATGGTTTTTATTCAAAGTACTTATTTTTAGGTAGCTGGAGAAAAATGTTGTAGCTCTTTTGGACTATCATGCTCAAAAGTGACTTTTTTTAAACTTTATTTTAACTTTATAATTAAAAAATGTTTTTGATACACATATAAATTTAACAGCTCTCTTTTTAACATGTAATTGAAAAGTGAGCAGAGACATAGAGGAGAAAGCTCATTTTTCAAATGGCTAAATGTTTTTGCTCAACTTACATCTCTGACATTAATGCTATTTTACCACTGTTTAGACACAACACATCTGTTGGACAATTTATTCGACAAAACTCATCTATGTTAACTGGATCCTTCCAAGTATTCTCAGGTTAGGAGAGGTTCTCTACAAATTGAAATACACTCACTTTCAAGAATTTTTCTTTTCCTACAAACACAATAACAACAAAATGTGTTCAGAGAAATAAAGACTCTCTTTACTTCATCATGGCCCCCTTATCCTTGCTGTATGGTTACAGAAAAAAAATAAATTTCAAATTATCAAAAAGAAACAAGGGTGCTTTTGTGATCCCTGCAATGGACATACTGGTAGAAAAGAACAAAATGCTCCACGATGATCAGCCAACAGAAGCTATTATTTAGACTGCATCAGAATTACAGAAAAAGTGTTATTAAAACTTCAGATCCTAGGACCTCTCCAAATCTTATGAATTGCAATCAGAATCTCTAGGGGAGTTTTTCTTGTAATAAGCTCCCTAAGTGTTTTGCAGGCACAGGGAAATTTGCAAGTGTGTGATGTTGAAGGGATGAAAAACGCTTAATTGCTTATAGAAGAATCAAGTTTTTCCAAGTTGCCATTATTTTTACACATACCTGTTGTGTGACTTCTTTCTCCTTCATTTCTGATTAGAGGGAGGCATTTGGAAGGTAGAAAGGGGGGTCATTCTGGTCTACCTCTTTCCCTAGGGTACAACAGATTAAGAGTGGGCCTACTGTATTCCATTGAGACATTATCAAGTACTTGAGAATGATCAAATTGTGTCCAAATAGGGACTTGGTTCTTCTACACAACAAATTGATAGTTCCTGTAGTCCTTTCTTGGATATTTTCTTCTAGACACTAAATTCTAAAAGAAGAGCATTTCTCTATATACTGCATATAAATTATTAGTCCACAAAAGACAAATTCTGAATATTCTTCAGAGCTATAAAATAAATTTAAAACATGTGTGATCAGGTGGAGCATTTATGTGGTCCCCATCATTGTACTCTTCCTGCAAATATTTCAAATGCAGTGCATGGTGTTTGATTCTTACTTCAAGTAAATGGATATCTCTTCTCATCAGGTAAACATTAAATTTCTTACAAATGCTAAAAAAGAAACTCGTATGTTACTCAGTAACCACTACTTTCTGGCTTCACCTTTTTTGAAGTTCTACTTATAGCATGCTTTTACAATTATTAAATTGTCAAAATATCTCCTGTAGAAGGTTCACATATATAGGTACATACAATGCTTAATCACAATTTAAAATCCTGCCTAATCTTGGATAATCAACACCTGAACATGTTTGTGAGCAAGCCTTCAAATTCACAAAGAGATAAGGGAGAACATCACAGAGTTACGCGTTACACTTGACCAAATTGTTTAAAATTATTATCTTGATTTTCTGACAATTCAAGACCTGTTTGTGTAGCTGCTGGAGATGGGTCAGAGATTAAATATGAACTGCAGAGGCAGGTCCTTGGAACATGAGCTGGTTCGTGTGTGGGGAGGCTTTGCTTGCATTCTTCTGCCTGTGCAGCTCCAAAATAGAACCTCTAAAATGTTCAATCTCCTACCAAATCAAATTCCACAGTGTTCTTTGATCTGCAGTGAAAACCCAAATAAGATGATAATCATTAACTCAAATAAATTCCCTGTTTACAAAACCATTGTGACCACTTGGCAGCTGTAAATAACTCTTTGTCTAGTTTTGAAAAACTCAGGGAGAAGCAGGATATATAAATTATAAAGAATGAGAGGGGAAAGAGAGAGGTGGTGTTAGAGACACAAAATTAGTAGAAGACTCTAAAAGGCAGGCTATGAAAACCTAAGGAAGAAGCACGCACAGAACATCTAAAAATAGCAGGACTGTAGGAAATGGTTCTAAAGGTATTTGATCTGCCATTGTACCCCAAATCCTGCCATTTCAAGTTCAGATCTATAAAAAGACATCTTTTTAACACGCATCATCTCCTTCGTATCTAATTATTCGGTAAAATTCTGATTACACATCCTGCTTTGTACCGCTGGTCCAACATCAAAATTTCTCCATTTCTTACTTTAAAAGGCTAGTTCCACATCACACCGCTTTCTCTTGGTGAATTTACACGAGTCACAAACTTGAGTAACAGTTGCCCTCTCCTCTTTGCAACCAACTATGAAAACACAGGTAGAGCAGATACAAGACTTGCAATTACACTTTAAAAAGTACATCCATTTCACTCTCTCTCAGCAGAATTCACTCTACATAAACTTTTGCTTAGCGTTTGTCTCTTTCATTTCCCTCTGCCTTTCACGTTACAACCAGAGATTATACAAATGTTCTTTTCCTGGATTTTCCTAATATTAATCAATTGAAGGCTTCTGAACTACTGATGTGTTCCAATAGATTGATAAAGTGAAATACAATACTGGGCAATTAAGTCCCTCACTGAATATTAAAAAGTAATATTTAAATGCATATATGAATTAAGAGAAAAATATTTAATAAACCATTCCTGAACAACTAATTCTAGTTATCTTACTTACTGCTGGAGTCTTTGCTTTCTCACTTTTCTATACATGTTAGATGAACGTAAGTATAATGATGCAGATAGTTAATATATGCATTTGATTTTACAAAGTTGGGTAATATTTAAAAAATAGTGACATTGCAGTATAATTATGTAAGTTTCAGGTGAGCATCATTATAAATAAAAATCTGTATATACTATATTAAATTCACTATTAAATACAGACTTGCTTTTAAGTCAGAATAGAAGGCTGAGGACCACAATGAATGCCATACCGACTAATACTTCTGATGAAACCAACTGTTCTTTAGGATAGGCAGATACTTTGCACCACATGATCCTGATGTCCTGGTTGGAGCTTTTTATAAGGAATCAGGTCTGCTCAAAAGCCTTGCTGGTGGCAAAGGGAGAGGCCAGATACCTCTGTCAGGCCACTCCCTCTCAGTGGTAACTGGCTAGATCAATCAAATGTTGGATCTTACTGAGACCAAATACAAGACATACAGAGATGGTTAATAAGTTTCAGCAGCAAGAAGGTAAGGGTGGAGTGAGTGAGTGTGTGTGTGTGTGTGTGTGTGTGTGTGTGTGTGTGTGTGTGTGTGTGTGTGTAAAATGGTGGGACACAGGTTTAGGAGAAATAGGGAGAGTCTGTTGCTCAAGGGAGGACAAGACAGGCAAGTCATGCCGCAGGGGTGTTCAGAGGACGACAACTCTCTCCAGCTGCATCCTGCCAGGGTTTCCTGTTCAGCAAAGCTTCTATGTTGCTAGAGATAATTCCTACCTGACCTCTCTATTTAACTGTAAACTTTCTTCAACAAAGGTATACCTCACCCTCTCTTCTCTTTGCAACCTTCAAGAATGTACCTGAGACAACCAGTAATTTGCACCTTGTTATTGCTCCACCCTATCCTACTTTTTAATGGTGTAAGAAAATAGTTTCAGTGTGGTAGAGAGAAATGTCTTTCCCTGCTGTGGAATTATTGTAGTTTGGACCTTTGACATTAGCAATAAATTATTTTTCCCTTCCAGTATGTGTTCTTGTTTTGAAGTGTCAAGAACAGTACTCAGATTTTTTTTTTTTTGGTATTAAACATCCAGGAAGAACTGTGATGTTTCTCAGCAACAGTTCTTGGTGATGTGAAACCATGGGAGGCCAAACTAGTTTATACTTTTCAATAGTATTCAAGGTTGGCAGTCACTCTGTCATCCTGCCTTCAGCAGTATTTTTCTTTTTCATCTTTCATCATCACAATAGCTCTTAGTATCTTTGTGGAGTCTTACTGTTTTTCTCCAGTTCTTCTGTGTGACTCATTCATCCCTACATGGGATGAAATGGGAATTTCTAGAGGGGAGAAACCATGAATATAACACCTGGATAATACCTTACTTATATGAAGTGTATGTCTTGTAGTGTCTTACTTATTTCATTCAGGATAATATTCTTTGGGTCTACCCATGTTGTTGCAAATGTCAAGATTTCCCTTTTTTTTTTTTTTTTCAAAGTCTGAATACCATTCCAGTGTGTGTTTGTGTGTGTGTGTGTGTGTGTGTGTGTGTGCGCATGCGTGGGCACGTGTGTATACATAAGTTTATAAAAAGCAATCATTGTCTCCAGTGCTCACAACATGTGCCAGGAAGCTGAACAACTGCAAATAAACTCTTTGCCCAGCTGTCACTATCACAAAAACTACCTCTGCCACAGCTCTCATTACTTGATGAAATCTCTAAGGCTACTTCCCCCAGTTGCTTGGGTTCTACGCTGTGGCTAACATTGTAGGCATCGGCCAAGAAGAATTAGGAAGGCAGGATGTGGAGTTCTAGTTGGGAGCTTCAGAAATTTAATGGTCTTTGTATATTACTCAAAATAAAAATAATACTAAAATTAGTTACAGGAAGTCAACAATGGTCTGTTTCCCTTGAATAGACCATTTCCCTCAAACCTTTATATAAAATATACATACATCTATATAAAATTTTTGTCAAATCACTTTAAAAGATGTTTGCTTAGTCTGTTTGGGCTGATACAACAACAAAAAAGAGACCAAGTATTTTATAAATAACAGAAATTTACTGTTTACAATCTGGAACCTGGAAGTCCAACCTGGTTCTTCTGAGGGCCCTCCTCTGGGCTGTGGACTACTCACTTCTCCCTATAACTTTGTGCAGTGGGAGCTGTGAGTTTGCTCTCTTGGGTCTCTTTTGTAAGGGTATGAATCTCAATCAGGAGGGTTTTGCCCTTTTGACCTAATTACTTCCCCAAAATCCCATCTGCTAACACTATCACATTGGGGATAAGATTTCAATATGTAATTTTTCTGGGGTGGGGGTGGGAAGTGGTGTGTACATATATTCAAATTGTAGCAAAGATTTTCATGTTTCTGCTTTGTTTATATCCTTAGGAAATGTGTAGTCTGCCTACTGAATGAGAAACTGAGTCCTTAATTAAATGTATTGTGTGGATTTCACCAGTTTCAGGGTGAAAGGGCCTTTCCTTAGCTGCTGACATGGAGAGATGTGTACTTTCTATTTTATACCTGAAATTAGAAGTCATTTTCCAAAAGAAATAATGTTATAAGTTTCTTAGTGATAAGTTTCCAGGGTTCATACAGAAGATGGATTAAATGGACATTCAAAGGATAGCCCAAGAATTTAGCATTATTTTATTAACATTGTTACGGGTTATTCGGTTCTGAATATTAGCAAGTCAATTAAAATAACATTAAAAAATAAATATAGTATATCTACAAGTGTGTATATGTTGATTTTAGCTCCTACATGATCAAAAGTCAAGACTAATTCAATTTGCTTTTATCATTTATGTCTTTTTGGCATCACAAGTCTAATGAGCGCCAGATACATATTTGTTAAAGAGCTGTGACTGAATGTAATTAGACCACAGCTGTTCAATGTAGTGACTGGACTCAGAATTCAGGGAAAATTCTCTTGAGTCATGATCTGAATCTCTTCAACTGCAACCACCTGAGGGTTAAGAACATTTCTCATTGTGAATGCTAATAACCATGTGAGATTAAGAGCAATGCTCTTTACCAAACCAGCACAAATATTTAAATGCTGTAATGAGCAATACTAACTCTTTTTTCTTTTCCCCACTTATTCTGGAAAAAAGTCATTTTCATTTCTGTCCATTACACATGTGACATTTTTCATTGACATATTTGTGGTTTAAAAAATTTGCCAAGTTCCACATACAAAGATTCAATAGACCCTCAAGGAAATAAGCTGGTTCTCGGGTCTCATAGGAGTTGTTGCCATGAAGTCACAAAGGCCACCAAATTCCTAGCATGGATCCCAGAAGTTCGAGCATGGAGTTGCCCAGGTGAGAGCCACAACCCCAAGGAAGGCAGATGCCCCCAAACCAAGTCTTCAAGTGAGAACACATTTCAGTGGAGATTTGGGATACCTTCTCCTGCTATATAGCTGGTGGTGAAAACCATCTCCTTTCAGTTAAAGAATTTGCACTTTAGCCTCCCAGACCTGATCCTTTCTCCCACCAACAAACTTCTTTCAATGTCATTTGGCACCAAGCAGGAGGTGTTATTTTTGAATGGATTATTCTTTGATAGTAGAAATTATTTATTTATTTTTTTTTTTTAGGGGGACTTTTACCCATTCCATCCTTAACCTGTCTGTAGATCTCTGTCCATGTACAGTCTGGGAAAGCACAGTCTACCTGCTTGTGTACTGTCTCATCCTGTTCCTATCACTGGAGAAATCCTCAGAAGACATTTGATCAAGGACCCTTTTTTCTCAATTAAATAACTATTTTCATTATCAAATTTTATATGCTCGCTCTATCCATTCTATTAATTTAAGCACATGAATAGTTTCATGTAAATGCTGCCACACTCAGGATACCTAAAAATTGCACCATCCACACTAATTCCCTCTTGCTTTCCAACTACAGTCATGCCACCCCTAATCCTGAGCCACTGGTCTTCTGTCTCTAGGTATTTGTCTTTAAAGAACATCATATAAATGGAATCACTTCAATGTTCTTTTAGTCTGTTTGCCTTCAATCAGCATAACTATTTTATGATTCATCAAAGTCATAGCATGTTTCAACAATACATTCCATTTTCTTACTAAGGACTGTGCTCCTGTATATATTTATCACAGTTTGCTTAACCATTCACCCTTTGAAGAACATTTGGTTGTTTGTTACCAGATCTTGGAGACTATGAATAGAGCTTCCCTATAAATCTGTGTAGTTGTTTTTGAGTGGACACAAGTTTTCATTCATGGAAGACAGTTACCTGGAAGTGGGCTAGATGGGTCATATTTTTTTTTATTTAAAAATTTTATTTATATATAAATTTCACATCATTGTAATACCAGGGATTCACTCCCCCCCAATGCCCCCCCCAACCTTCTCACCATTCCCTTTCCTCCCTACCTGAAGTTGTGTGCTTCAGTTTGGTGCTTAGCTTGTTTTGACTTTTCCTCATGGCTTTTGTTTATTTTTTCCCTATATCCCATATATTAGTGAAACCATTTGGTTTTTGTCTTTTTCTTTTTGACTTGTTTCTGCTAATATGACTTCTAAGTACATCCATGTTATCATAAAATCATCAAATTTGTCATTTTTAATTGATGAGTAATCATATTTTAAGTGTATGTTTCAGGCCAAGGGAAACTGCTAAGCTTTGCCCACCACTAGTGAGTGGTCTTACTCAGGGTCTTATTCTCATCAGCATAGCTAATCTCTCATCTGGTGTTGTCAGTCTTCCACATTTTATTCATTCTAGTAATGAATGTGTATAATGATATCTTACATTTTGATAATGATTAATGATCTAAACACTATTTTCATGTGCTGACTTGCACTGTATGGATGTATACAGGCTTGATGAAAAAACCTTTGTTCAAATCATTTGGCTACTTTTTAACTGTTTTTAATTGTTTGTTGCTCTAGTCTTATTCACTTTATATGCAAGGAACTGTTTTGTAATTGTTGTCCCTAGTCCATGACTTGCCTTTTTACTCTCTCAACAGAATCTTTTGCAAGTAAAAATTTTAATGGATAATGTCCAATTTTAACAGTGTCATCTTTAGAATTTTTTTCTATTTTTCTCCATTTAAATCCACATTAAGAAAATACTGCTTTTATATTTTAAATTCTGTTATTCAAAGCAAATGTCCTTTGCATTTAAAAAATCCCAACAGAATTCCCTTGTGTATTTCAAAGAAGGGTTGACTATGAACTGACATGTCTACTTAAACTTGGTTTTTTAAGACCATGAATAGAAAAGGAGTGTTTTTAATAAGATGTCATGACATCAGTTTAATAAGGGAATAAACAGATAATTAAATCTTAATGCTGCGTAGTCATTAGGATGAATAGAATATTTCTGACACTGAAACCTTCCAAATTCAACATGCTGCATTGTTTTCAAGTTCAGGCTTGGCACATCCTGGTAGAGTTATAAATGGCTTATAATACTTCATATAATCATATGATTTTACTCTATATTTTAAAAGGACATACTTTTTAAAAAAATGAACTCAGTTCATAACAATTTAAAGCAAAGTCTGGGCAAAACTTTCTGGCTCTCAGCCCACCTTCACAGTGCTAGACATCTTGAGAAAAGCAGGTTTGCTAAAATGTTGTGTGGCCTTTTAAAGGTGTAGGGAGAGCAGAAGATAATGCGACTTGCAAAATGTCATTCTCTGTTCTGAATCACTGGTAGGAGCGTGCTTTCCTGAGGGCTTGGGGAGGCTCCTGCAAGCCCAGGCCTCTAGAGTCCTGGATCTGGGCAAGATTCAGTCATCAGCTTCTGTGCTCACCAGGTGGTAGAGGGGAGGGGGCAGGCAGACGCTCTGATCCTGCTGACATCAGTGAGGCTACACACAATCTCTGTGCTTTTCTAAGTAGACTCCAAAATGACAGCGAAAAGGGATTAATAATTGTCACTCCTCTCTCAAATTGATTCTATGCTATGCAATTTTAAAACAAATATTCTCGAACTTACATATTAAATGAATGCTCTGCCCTTTGAAGACATTGCCTTATTTTAATGGTGTTGTCATCATTTAAGTCACCTTTGATATTCCACTTTGGACCCTGACACCAGGGTTTATGGTACATTTAAACAATCTTTTAAATGGTGGCAAGATTCTGACCTTTAGACTGGGCCTAATGCTTTAGCAGGCAGTCAAAAAGTGAATAATATGAGCAATTTAGCCTCACTCTGAGCTAATTTCAAGGGCCAGCTAGTGTCTCCTTCTCATGACACAGGCTGTGTTGAATGCTCAGCTAAAGTTATCTAGAAGAACCAGGCACAAAAAGCATTATTTTTGGTGGTGGTGGTTTTCTTTATAAATAACAACAAAATTTTGAAGTAAGCAGACTGTTGCCTTGTATTATTATAACTCATGAAAAAGGTTAAATGAAAAATAATTATAAATTAAAAATACATTTTCTACAATGATTAGATCATATGTGTAAGTTTATAGACTCCCGAGATGATTTCTTATTTGACTATGTTCTCGTATAGTTATCTGTTTCCTCTTTTTTTTTTAAAGCAGCCTGAATATTTTATAGTTACAGTGGGTCTCTGTAAGAATACTGTGACCTGTAAAAACCAAATATAGCACAAAAAATGCTCATATAATACAGATTTTCCCTTTGAGAGATGCAAATTTTAGATGTTTTAAAATTTTGAAATTTTTGAATTGAACTTAAAAAAGATGTATTCCTGTCCTCCCTACCCTGCCTCTTTTACAATAGCCATTTCTTGATGATTCAGAGTTATCTTCACAAACATCAACTACTCATGGTGTTTGCAGACTCTAAAATCCATAGCACAAATACAAACAGGCCCAGAACATATGGAGAGGTACATTCTTTGTCCCAACACTGATTGGGCCCATGCTGTTATTTTAAAAACAATTCTTGGGCTTCCCTTATCCCCTCCTCTAGTGTACTCTTCACCTTTGCTTACTCCTATTCACACAGCATACTCTACTAGGCCAGTTCTCTGGGAAGGGTAACTATAATGTCAAACATATTAAAAAGGTGTTCTAGAGTACAGATTTCTTGACCAGTCAGCCCAAGAGAGATGAGTTCCCCTCGCTTTTCTCCTTTGCCAAAATGGTGGACGGATGGAGCATCAGATCAGTTTATGGCAAGTGAGGCGTCACTCTAGGCCCTTTTGATGACTGGAGGAGCTGAGACTCAGAAAGCTGAGCAGCAGAGCTGCGACTTGAATCTCTTCTGATTCCTTTCTGCCCCCAAGTCTTTTATCAAGCTGCTTTTACTGAGGGGTGCCCCACCTTCTCACCTGGCCTTCTCCAAGGCTGCAGGAATGTGTGAAGTCTCCCTTCCTTCAGCTGCAGAGGGTTCTCTAAAAGCCTGTGGTTATATTGGTATACTGTTCGAATTCCCTGACTTGAACAGCTCCTCCCCACTCTTCATTCCACCATTACCTCCCAGACTACCTGAGTCACAAAGAATGTGTAACCAGCAAACTGAGCCCCTGCCAGTTCCTGACCCAGCTCCCCCTGAGACCATCAAGCTTAGAATTGCCAAGGTGTGCTTGTTTCTGTGTTAAACTCAGGTACTTTGAAGGACTTTGAAGTCCTTTTGAGGGACTTTGAGGACCTATTGACCTCATGCTTCCCTCCACTCAGAGCCTGGTCCATGAAGCACAACTTCTGCTGTAACTCTTGGATTTTTCCTCGTGTTCTTGGCTCAGCTGGAAACGACAACTCAAACTGCAGCCCATTGATCAGCAATTTCTGTCCTTCAGCCCTTGCAAGAGGAAGGAAACTGGTTCCCAAATATGTGCCAGGCACTTCCCTGGGTCATCTCTGTGTGGATTGTGTTAGTATCTCTTCCTATTACCAACTCACAGATAAGGAAACTGAGGCTTAGAAAGTTAAATTTTAAAAACCAGGGGTCACAGAACTGGTTTATTGGGTCCTCCTGTCTAAAAAATACAAGAAGCTTTATCTATTGATACAGATTTGACTCCCACACCTACTCCAAGCTGAAATGAATATCATCAAGTACAACTTACTGAATTCATGGTCTCCATAACATAACTCCTTGTTATCATACCATACTTATCATGCCCCCCCCCAATCAATCTGCTCTATCTGGATAAAAATGAATGCCTTAAATGTCATTAGATTCTGCAAAAGGGACACATGGCCATCTGCAATGAAGGACCCTTGCTTGTCCTTGATCCCTCGTTTTTTCCCATAGATACTCTGCTGTGGGTTCACACATGCCTTATCTTATCCTCTTCTCCAAGCTGGAAACCAACACTTTCCACCTCAACTCCCATTATTACCCGGAGAGTGCTTTGGTCAAATGGAACTTATTACTTTTCTATATGTAACTGCTATTTTTTTCTGGTCTCCTTTTCTTTTTTTAGATTAATTTTTTGAGCAGTATTAGGTTTACAACAAAATTGGGAAGGGGTACAGAGATTTTCTATAAAACCCCTGTCCCCACACATGCATTTTCATTATCAGCATCATTCACCAGAATGGTAATTTTTACAAATGATGAAGCTCTAGTGACATGTTCCTTGACTTTGTAAAAAATGCTATTTTGCTAGAAATACCTTTAGTGAAGCTGCTTTAGCCACAAGTCCACCCTGAATTTATCCCAACTCTTTGCACATTTAGTCACTTTATTTTAAAGTCTGGACTATCTGCTTTCTCCACAGAGCTTGCACTAAGCACATGTCCACTCCAGCCAGAAGCAAGTAGTTTTTATTTGACCTCCAAAAGTAGTTTATTTTTACTTCTCCTGGGGCACTTCACCAGAACTGAAACATAAACAGCACATTGAACAAATCAGTTATGTCCACTATAGTCATAAAAGAATGTTGTTTTTGCCTCTCTCTGTCACTTTAAGTCTGATAAGAGTGATTAACTCTTCCCCTACTCCTGATAAAAACTCCAGCAAAACTAGGACTTTTTTGATCATTCACAACTATAAATAAGCTATGTGTTTTGCTGTAAAACAATCTCAATTCCGAAGTGAGAATCCCCAGCTCAATAGTCACCTGCACTCGGACCATCGGGCAAAGCTAACATTTCTTTACCATTTCCCAGCCAAGGCAGCCTGCAGAAAAACCAATGTTTTCAACTTACAGTGTGTGTTTGGCTTCCTCTATCTTTCTCATTACTCACTAACTGCAGTTTCTGACCAACTTCCACCCTCAGGGTTGAAGTATGGGAGAGAGATAAGAGAGACAGGAAAGATCTTTATGACTAATCATAACAGTACTTGGCCAATGTTTAAAGTTGATCTTTTCTAAAACCATGTTTGTGGAATCTTGAGAAATCCTCCTACTCTGAGGTCTTCTCCTGACTTGCTGACTCAGACAGTGTAACTCCAGTCGTCCAGTCTATAACTTTGTCTCAGGCCTTAGACACCTAGTAGGCATCTCCTTCATGTTTCTCTGCTGAGGTCCCATAGCCATATTGGACAAAATGTAGCATGTCTGTTCATACACATTTTTTCACCCAGTGAATTCAGAGAGCAGATTGATTTCAACCAGGTAACAACTTTGCTAAACAGTCATCCTCCTCCAGATTTCTCAAATTTGAGAGACATCTTTTGCTGGGTCCTGTCTTCCAGTCCCAGGGAGGAAGGACTCACACTTTCAATACATTCCTGAGGAAGTCTGGAACTGGAATTCAGTTGAAGTGGCAGGTAGCCCTTACCCTTAGAGGTATGGGAAATACAGCAAGCTTTAAATTTTATTTTATCATTTTAATAGAATTCCTCTTTATGAGTTCTTAAAATTTTTACTTTCAGAGGCATTTGCATCCTTTTTGTAGCTGAGAAAAGTTTAGATGATAGAATTTTTCTTGGTTTTCCTTTGAAAATTTGAATCTTTGATCTGGTACCTTACTTTGGAATTTTATATCTCAGTAGATACTTTGTAGAAACTTCCTGTTTAGTATTCGGTTATACAAGATGGAGTTTAGAAAGCCCACTCTGGACTGTATGTTGCCTGAGGGCAGAACGATATGGTGTCCCTCTTTTATACCTCATAGCTACATTTTGCCTAATAGGAGGAGTGCTCCTATTAAGCAAAATGTAGCTACAATTTCCTTGAATGTAGCTACAATTTCCTTGAGTGGGTACAAAATGTAGCTACAATTTCCTTGAATGGCTACCGCTGCACCTATATTTTCTGAAAGCTGGCATTCAAAACCAATCATGGGGCTCTTATCACAAACCCTGTCAGTAAAATTCTATTCCAAAACTATTCACTATGTGACAGAGATGCTTTGTGTCCCTCAGATCTGATTTCTTCTTCCTAAAATGATTGCATTCTGGCCAATAGGACTAGGGTAAACACACACCATATTCACATCTGGTCCAAGAAGACCAAGAAAGTCCTCTGTGATTGCCTGCTCTTGGATGACTAAAAGCAAAGCAGGCAAGGGCCCTAGAAATAGTAAAATAGTATAATATAAGTAGCCAGAATCCCGGAATGACTTCTTAGAGCAGAGATCTCACACTGTCCTCATTCTCACACCACTGGGCTATATTATGAATGACACACAAACCTTGTCACTGAAATGTGGAGACTGTAGAAAACCTTGCCCACTGATCCAGATGGCTAGATTCTAATAATATACTTCTAAAAGCAAGCCAAGGAAATTCTCTGATGAGCTAACTTTTTTCTCAGCTCCCCTGAGAGCATGCCAACAGCATATTCCTCCAGGATTCCAAGTAGTAAGATCTTTTTCTTTCTGTGACAGTTCATATGCCCCACCTGAAATGTAATTCTCACTGTTCTTTTTAGGTTAAGTGACTTCATTTTTAGTTAGAAAAAATATAGAACAATTCTTCCCTTCTCCCATCATTTTCTCAAAAAGGGATGGATTGTAGGCTTAGAATTTATTTGTAGTTGAAAAAAGTGTTACTGGGTAGGAAGTGTGGAGTGGGCATGATTATGGAATGCTAACTTAGGAATTTGGCCTCTTTTTTGAAGGACTGTAGTTCAGGATGTGGTAGGCTGTATTTTTGGAGTAGGAGTTTATTCAACCATGCAAATTAAATTACAAGACTTGGAATCATTATTTCTGTGAAAATGTGATCTCCATACTGTGTTAGTTCTGACATTCTTTTCAGATTTTCATCATAACAGTTCTACTTGGCCTTTAAATAACACAGGATCAGTAAAATGTCTCTGGCAAAAAGAGATGAGATATTACAGTCTAATGTTGCATTTGAACATCTTTGCTTCAGTATTCTAAATTTAAAAAATACCTCAAAAGAAATACCACATCATCAAAGAACAAGGGAACTATTATTGAAAAGTGTAAACCCCCGGCTAGAGAGCTTATGAGTCTCCAAATCTATCTTGGGACACTGTGTGTTATACTCTTATTAATAAAATATGAGGAAGGTGATTACATACCTTTCACTATATCTGTTTTAGTATTCCGTAACAGTGAATATATCTTTTTCCCCATTGAGGCAACAATGGTTTATAACACTGCATATGATTCAGAAAGAGGGTCACGCCACAACTACCACTTGAAATAAATTATTTAGATAGTACCTAGAGATATGCATTCTCATTGCTTTATGAACAACAGTGTTATCAGTGTCTCATTAGTCTTCGTGTTCTCTAGGTCTATTAAGGGACTAGAAAATCCTGTACTCCTAGATTAAAGGACTTCAGTTTAAAGGGCTGTGTACATCAATTGCTGCATTGATTTTATAATGGCCTTTGGGATTACTGAGCTAACTTAAAATAGCTCGAGATTTTGTACAATTGCTGGAAAGTGATTGTAGGGAGTTGTCACATGGTACTGAGAATATATCACAACTACAGCAACAATTATTGGGAACTTGCTATATGCCAGTAGTTGAAATACATTTTTGGTTTTTTTATGAACAGTTGGATTACTGATTTGTTTTGGGTCATTATTTTTGGATATTTATTATTTTTATAATTTTCAGTTCTTAAGTTCAATGCAGGGACTCCATGATATTCTGGCAACTCTATTCTAGGTATACATTTGCTAGAAGTTCATTTTACATGGGAAGTTGGGTTGCACCACCATGATTAATTTCTGTGATAATTATTATACAAGCTAAAGGTTTATGAACTTACAGAGGATACAACAAGCATGAAAACTGGTAACTACCTTAAAATAGCCTAGAATCTGGTATCCAGAAAAATAGTGAAGAATAGCATATGTAGAAATGATAGGATACAGGTCTATAGGATAAAGAATAGTACAGTCAGATGGTAAAGATTGCTTTAAAATTATTAATGAGGATTTTGGAGTACACAACAATTTTATAATTAACAATCAATGATTATATAAATAAATTTGAAATATTTTTGAGTAAGTATTTATAATCACTTAGCAGTATGAAGTCTAAATATACCTATAATCAAATGAGACCTTCAAGTGTACTTTAAAACATTAACACTAAGGTCTGAGGGAAGGATTATGACCTCTCCCAGTGGCCCCAGCAACATTCTTAATTTTAATGACCTTATTTCCTTGACATCCTAGAACAAAGGTAACAAATAATAGGTAACAACAATGAATTCTTCATACTGCTTCTCTCTAAGCCTTTTATTCCTCTGTTAATACTCTGTGGCAAGGTACAAAAAGGAAAGTTTACAGCAAACAGACAAAAATAACAGAAAACCTAAGGCAAAACCATCGGTAACAGTATTTTCTGTACATTGCTCACCAGCTTTATGCTTTTTATCTTCAGCACGTTCTTCAGAAATAGAGACAGCTTTCCTTACACAAAGATGGGAAAGGATTTTACTTGGAGAAATGTACTCAGATCAGACTGTATGTAAAACAGGGTTATTCTGGATTTTCTCAAAAAGAGGTACGTTGCTTTCAGTAGCTAGGGCCAGTGAGGCCTATGCTATGATAGCTTAGGTAATGACAGTGTAATTTGACTGAGCATTATTAATGCAGTTTATGAAACTATTAGTGACTGTTTTATCTCAAGTCATTGGCCCTGGCTTCTGGTTCAAGCTTGATAAGCTTGGAGTTTATAGTTCGTCTTAATGGGTGGCAGAGACTGCTTCATTTCTCTTGGGATTTCATGCTCATTAGTCACAGATGCCAATTAAAAGCTTTGTTAGAGAATTAGCGGAATGTGCCACACCACATGGAATGGCCTGGAAGCCCGTTCACATCTCTCATGGGTGAATACATCTCCCTGGTACACTACGCCACATATCCCTACACTGTGTGCATCAGACAGGATCAACAAAAGCAGCACAAAAATTCTGAGATCAGCACTTTCTGGAGCCAGCTCTTTTCATTCCAACTGATAAGGATTTAAACGTTTTCATTAGCCTTGCTGATCCTAGTTCTTTTAAATGACAAACATTATTATTTTTTTTAAAGACAAGTTATATAATCTAGACTATGTGCATAATACAGACCATGCTTGATAGTTTTCTGGAAATGATTATTGACCCTTGCCCATCTCTCCTGTGATTGTGAGGGGTCAAGTCCAGGGTAATGCTCTGGCAAACCAACCACTTAGGTTCTAGAAGACCAGTTGTTTGGGTCAGGATTATTGTTATGATAAACCAATGAGGAAAGCCTGAAACAGTAATTCTTAATTAAGAAAATAAAAGGACTCAGCATCTGTGCTCTCTGACCATGCAGCCAACAGATTCCACCTCAATCCAAACACAGAATGGAATTCAGTAAAGATATATATTTATTTTGTAATCATTTATTTTAGTGATTTAATCAAACAAACCATGGGGAAGTTTCACAAATAATTTTGGGCACTGAGTATTAAAAAACTATCTGCTTCTGGATACTTCAAATGAACCTCTGGTTTTTATTTCAGCTGTATTTTATATTTGACTTCATTTGTTGCCTCCAAAGAGAATTTTGAGACAAAATGTTTCAAAACTGGAGTAAACTCAGCAGATGTAACTGTAATGACAGTATATAGATTGATATAGGCCATGTTTAAATAGCATTTAAAAGTTAATACTTTAAAAAAAGGAAACTAATTATTTTGTTTGATAATGTACTATTTGCTGTCACAAAAGTCATATCCAGAAATATTAATAGCAAAAAACAAAAAAGCAGAAATGTTTGCAATCAGCTTGTATTGGTGGAGTTAACCTAGGTGTTATGGTGGTGACTGCAAGAGGACAGAAAGTATCTTGAAAAGACTGAGAAACTCTGAAGTCTAAGATCAGGTTATAAAGTGGCATATGACTATATGTACTTTTTTTTTTTTAATATCTCAAGAGAGTAAGAAAATCAGAATTCTAGAGGTAAAAAGGTTTAGGTAATTTTCATTAGAAACTTTAAAAAATATGCCCTTCTTATCTGTCAATAAAGAAAAGCAAAAGATGTTTATATTATTTCAGAAAATATTATTTGATCCTCTGTAGTACACACTGAAAATTCCTCAAAGTGGGATACAGGTCCTCTCCAACTCTACCCTGTTATTCTCAATACATAGGCTGTGGCTGAGTTTATTGTAGAAGTTCAAAGGAATGGAATTCCTCAGCAGTTATAAAGCCAGACATTCAAGGTTACATTAGCTTAAACATTTTCAAGCTGGTTTTTGGATGTTATACATTTCCACATAAGCTAGCAAGAAAACAGTGCATGAGATATGATTTGTGACATTCTTACATTTCTTTTAAGTCAAAAGGTATGCAGTAGAAATTGTTCTGGGTTTTATTCTGAAGAAAATCTGAGCACTTTTCTACTACACACACTTAGAAATAATGATTAAAAAGATGATTTTTTTCAAAAGCATCACTAGGCTTGTAAAAAAGAATAAGAGAAACATGGGGAAAAGAAAGAAAGAGAGAGATTAAAAAGATAAAATTCTAAAAGGCAGTCTGATAGGTCACCAATACTGATCTACATTAAGGGTACTTACAGTCCTGAGTGACCTAGAAGCCTGTGTTTAAATTGCTAAGCAGGGAGGGGGTACATGCGAAAGTGTCCCAACAAATGGACAGAGTAATCATGACTGTCTCTATCTAGAAGCCAAGTGAAGGTAAAAGATGTACTTGGAATTTACAGTCAAGGCTAGGTATGTGATCTAGAGATACCTGACTCAAGGAACTAATCTAAGGATTCATTCTAGGACACTAAGCAAAAACAAATAGAAAATATGTCTCTGAACAGCTGACAATATCTATTCTGGCTGCATATTGTTGCAAGTGTTCTCCATTGCTGATGAATTCATAAAACTAAATAAAAATCATGCAAAGAATCAATCCACCATTGTGGATGTGGAGAGTCACATCACCAGAGATGATAGGAAACTCTGAATTTTATGAACTTTGGATAAATAAGGTAACAGATTATTAACATAGATTTTAAATTATTAATGCTAAAGCTAAGTGAAAGAAAAACAGTACTAAAATAATGTGTAGGTAGACTATCTACAAATCAAAACTATTGATATTTAATGAAAAGCAATAGATAAAGGAAAAAAATTGTTCAGATACAATTGAAGACATACTGAATGGTCTGAAAGACAAGTTTTAAGAAGTCACCCAGGGTGCAGTGTCGTGACATTAAAGGATAAATGTAAAGATAAGAGACAGAGAGCATAAAAGGAATGAAAAAAATAAAACACTCAACATATCTAATGTGAATTTCAGAAGAATAGAATTATAAAGCATCAATATTCAGCCATCTATAACGGTACAGTCCCAATATTGATTAAAAGTATGACTCTTACAATTAAGAAGAAATGAAGATAATTAAAAGACAACTTCACAAGGAGATATAGTATAATGAAAATGAAGTCAGACAAAGACAAAAAGAGATATTTAAAGCAACCAGAGAGAAAAGATGCATTACTTATTAAGGATGAATGATATAATAACAGTAGACTTCTGAAAAGCAAAGATAAGTAACAGAAATCAACGGAGCATTTTAAAAGGAATTTATGATAATAACAGCCAATGTAGACTAATATACACAACTAAGTTATTGTTTAACTACTAAAGGTTTTTGTCAATTACTGATAGAGGTATTCTATAAAATCAAACATTGCCTCTTAGTTGACAAAAAAATAATAAAATTATTAAATGTTTGATTTAAAAGGAGAGAAATGGATAGCACAAGTGACTAAAATAGTCAAGGAATAAAGGGAACAAAGCTACAAATAATGTAGAGAATTTTAAAAAGTATCAGGGACAATCTTGTGTTATGTTTGAAAATCTAGTCAATATGATAAATTTTACTATAAATGTAACTTCCAGTTACTCTAGAAGGAAAAAAAATATGAATAATAGCAAAAGAAATCAAATCACTTGCTAAAAGTCTACACACACACACACACACACACACACACAAATTCACAAACACACACTCCTCTAGATCTAAAAGTTTTTTAGAGTAGTTAATAGCATCTGATCTTATATAATTGCTTCAAACAGAATAAGCATATAACCTTTAAAAAATTCAGAATATGAGGTAAGATAAACAATATAAAGTGAATGAGAACAATCACAGGCTAGTCTCATTAACAAATATAAGGATTCTAATAAAATGTTTGCAAACCCAGTTTATTTTGTTTGTTTATTCATTCATTCATTCATTGAAATTGGGTATCGCTGTGTTGCCCAGGGAACCTCAGGCTCATGTTGCCTGGGATACCATGCACTCAAGTGATCCCCAGCCTCAGCCTCCCAGGTAGCTGGGATTACAGGCCCATGCCACCACGCCCGGCTAGTTTTCGAGACTAGGTTTTGCTATGTGGCCCAAGATCTTGAACCCATGGACTCAAGTGATTCCTAGTCTCGGCCTCCCTCCCTAGACTGTGATTAAAGGCACGCACCACCACACCCAGCCTTGCAAACCCAGTTTAGAGCAGATATTTTCAAAATTGTGATCAACTGAAAATTACAGTATGAAAAGATGTATGCACTCCAATGTTCATTAAAAAAGGGTAAATTAAGTGTCTTTAGGGACAAAAGGTAATTATGCTAACTAAAATAAATCAGAAAGTGAAAAATAGTTACCAGATGGTTTCATTTATTTGTGGACAATAAGTAAACAAAAAAAAATGAACAAAACAGTAAAAAAAAAAAAAACCCTGAAAACTGTATGGTTATCAGAGTTGATGGGTGGAGGGAAGGGAACAGATCATTGGCTCTGGAGATTTGGTGGCTGGTGAGTGAAGCATACATAGGTAGGTGTGAGGTTGTACTTCCAAAATTATAGTTATGTAAGTGACTGACAAAGTAATGAAAACATTTTTTAATAAATGTGATAAAGTAGGGGTTGTCCAGAATAGATTAGTTGTGTAGTATTAAATAGAACTCATTAACACATTAAAAGATAAACCATAAATTGATCTCAATGTGTGCAGACACTATTGAACACATTTCAGAACACTTTCGTGATAAAACTTTTGAGCAAGAAAAAGAATAGAAAGTAAATTTTCTTTCTTCCTTTCCCTTTCTTTCTTTCTTTCTTTCTTTCTTTCTTTCTTTCTTTCTTTCTTTCTTTCTTTCTTTCTTTCTTTCTTTCTTTCTTTCTTTCTTTCTTTCTTTCTTTCTTTCTTTCTTTCTTTCTTTCTTTCTTTCTTTCTTTCTTTCTTTCTTTCTTTCCTTCTTTCTTTCCTTCTTTCTTTCTTTCGAGACTAGGTCTTGCTATTTATGCCCGTGGAATCACAGGTTCACGTTGCGCGGGGTACCACGGACTCAAGCAATCCCCAGCCTCAGCTTCCCAGGTAGCTGGGATTACAGGCATGCGCCACCACGCCCAGCTATTTTTTGGAACTAGGTCTTGCTAAGTTGCCCCAGTGGGACTCGATCCCTGGTCCCTGCCGCGGCTTCCTAGGTTGCTGCTTACAGGCATGTGTGACTGTGCCTGGCTGAAAGTAAACTTTCTTAACCTGGTAAAAATATTCACTAAGAACCCAGGAAGAATACTAATTGTGAAATGTCAGAGGAACTTCATGTAAAATTCAAACAATGTAGGATGTCTCCTCTCAAAGCTTCTATTTAATATTGCTTGGAGGTCCCACTCCAATGGCAAGTGGGGAAACGAAATAAACATGTAAGTATAAGTAAATTAAAATATATTGTATTAAGTACATTAATATAAAATACACAAATATTTTAAAAGGATGAATAGAATTATCTGCTTGTACATAAAAATGAAAATTTATAAATTCTAAATAATCCATACACTTTAAAGTTAATAAGGAATTTAACATGACTGGAAATAAAGTGAACAAAAATCTTAAATTCCTATGAGCCATCAACCATTAATTTGAATATTTAAGAAAAAAATCACAATAAAAAAGCTATCTAGCAATGACTGACAAAAAATCTGGAAGATTTTATAGGGAAAACTATAAAATAGTGAATGACATGAAAATAAATTTAAATAAATGAAGAACTAGATGATGTCCATAAACAGAAAATTCAATTGTTAGATATGGAAATTACCTCCAAATAATCGACTAATCTAAAATCTATAAAAAACCTATAATCTGCAATTATTGTCAAAATTCTTATCATTGTTTTTTATGTATACTGAAGTGGTGATGCTTACTTTCATAAGTAATAATAATTATTCAAGAATAAACAAGATACATTTGTGGAAAATAATTTTTAAAGTATCCCTTTATGTAAGATTATAATAATTAAAACTCTATTCTTGGTACCAAGATATGTTGGAAAAGAATACATATGGGAACTCAATAACATTTAATATCTGGAAAAGATGGAATAGTTATTAAATTGTTCTGGAAAAAACTGCTCACAGACACACAAAATATAAATTTGATGAGTACATTATTCTATAGATAAATATATACTATGGAGAAATATATATTCTAGGCAAGTTAAGGAACTTTATTCTTTTATTATATCCTTGGTTAGTAATTGTCAAATGCAACCATAAAATTTTTCAAAGAATAGATAGAAAATTTATTTTTTTAAATTATATGGGAAAATATTTCCTCAGCTTCCTCAGGGTCTGACTGTAATGGGAAATATCGATAGATTTAATTATGTCAAATACTTTAAACTTCTATATGACAAAAGATTCTGCAAATAAGTGAAAAGATAAACTGTTTTTAAAGGCAGATATCTGCAATCATATTATATAAATACTATCCTAGAATAAAAAGGCCCTGTAAACCCCGGGCACGGTGGCTTGTGCCTGTAAGCTTCAGCCTATGAAGCAGCTGGGGCTAGGGGTTGTGGTTCGAGTCCCGCCTGGGGCCCATAGAGAGACCTAGTTCCAAAAAAAAAACAGCTGGGCATGGTGGTGCTTGCCTGTAATCCCAGCAACCTGGGAAGCTGAGGCTGGGGATTGCTTGAGTCTGTGGTACCCTGGGCAATGAGAGCCTGTGGTTCCATGGGCAAAAATAATGAGACCTAGTCTCAAAGAAAAAAAGGCCCTATAAATAATTAATAAAAGACAAATGAAAATAGGTACAATATACAATACAGAGGTCTCAGTTCAAATGTTCAATATCAAAGAAAACTTCAAAATGCTACTAAAAGAGATAGAAGAAGACATAAGGAAATGGAAAGAGATTCCTTGCTCATGGATTGGGAGAATTAACATTATCAAAATGGCTATCCTACCAAAAGCAATCTACATATTCAATGCAATCTGTATAAAAATTCCAATGACTTTCTTTAAAGAGATAGAACAAAAATTATAGAAATTCATATGGAATAACAAAAGACCTCGAGTATCAAAAAACCTCCTCTCCAAAAAAAGAGAGAATGGAGGCCTAACTATTCTAGACTTCAAGTTATACTACAAAACCATAATAATTAAAACAGCATGGTACTGGTACAACAAATGTAAATCAGACCAATGGAACAGAATTGGAAGACTGGAAATAAAGCCACACATATATAGTCAACTAATCGTTGACAAAGGAGTGAAAAACTTACCTTGGAACAAAGATAGCCTCTTCAATAAATGGTGCTGGGAAAATTGTACTAAGACATGCAAAAATATATGGACCAAGACAACTCCCTCACACCATGTACATAAATCAATTCAAAATGGATAAAGGACTTTGATATCAGACCTGAAACCATAACATACATAGAGGAAAATTTGAGCAAAACTCTCTATGAAGTACAATTCAGAAATCCCTTTCTGGAAACATCTGCAGAAGGCAATAAATTGAAGGAAAACATAAACAGATGGGACTACATCAAACTAAAAAGCTTCTGTACAGCAAAAGAGACAACAGAAAAAAATAAAAGAAGCCCAACCAAATGGAAAAATTTTTTTTCTCCACAAGAGTGATAAGGGTTTAATAATGCAGATTCACAAGGAACTCACACAACTAAACAAAAACAAAACAAGAAGCCCAATCAAAAAGTGGGGAGAAGAACTAAAAAGACACTTCTCCAAAGAGGAAATACAAATGACCAACAGGCACATGAAAAATTGCTCACTGTCACTAGCAATCAGAGAAATGCAAATCAAAACCACAATGAGATACCACTTTACACCAGTGACAACAAGTGCTGGCATGGATGTGGAGAGAAAGGAACACTTTTACACTGCTAGTGGGAATGTAAACTGGTACAGCCACTATGGAAAGCAGTATGGAGAACCCTCAAACCAATGAAAATGGAATTACCACTTGACCCAGCAGTCAATCGCATTTCTGGGAATCTACCTAAAGGAGACCTCAATGTAGGTACAAAAGGACACCTGTGCTCGGATGTTTATTGCAGCACTACTTACAATTGCAAGGACATGGAAACAACCCAAATGTCCCAGAACAGACGAATGGATGAAAAAGATGTGGTATATAGATACACAATGGAGTATTACTTACTCATCAATTAAAAATGGCAAATTTGATGAATTTATGGAAATCTGGATGTACCGAGAAGAAATCATACTAGCAGAAATGAGCCAGATAGAAAGAGACAGAAACCAGATGGTTTCACTAATATATGGACAACCAAATGAAAATACACAACGGGAGGGTGGGGACCAGCTGGAGCAGTTGGGGAGGGGAGGTGGTGGGTGACCCCCAGGGATCAAAATGATGTGAAATATATATATATAAATTATTAAAAAATGTTCAATATCATTATACAAATATGCTCAACTTCACTAGTGACGAGATAGTTCTAAGAGATTTAGCAAAGAGAATGTCTGATAGTACCAAGTGTTGAATCTGGCATGGAAATAAGGTTGGTAATTTTTAAAAATCCTCTGAATGATTCTTTCCGCAGCCAGTTTGGAACTACTGCTCTGTATCATTGGTGGTTGAACAAGCAGGTGGAGAGCAAAAATGCAACCCCCGATAGTATTTCCAAGAAAATCTAGTACAGTGTAAGAAGATATGCACAAGGATTGCTGTAGTATTGTAGTTTACTGTAGGTAGGGACAACTTAAATTTTCCTCAGCAGGAAAATGGATAACTCAAGCTTATTTATGCAATGTGATACTGTCTTGTAGTTACAGGAAGTGGACTAGATATTCATGTATCAAAATACATCTTCGTAACAGTGTTGAATTATTTTTAATCTTTATATATTTAAAAATTTGAACATAAATCAATAGTATAACCACAAATAGATCTAAGTACCTGTCTACACATCTTTATCTGAATGTAACAAGTTCACCCTCCTTCCCCTACACATAGTATCTTTACTATATATGACTACATGGGAATAATATATAGCAATTTTTGGTTTATTATTTATTGTAAGGAAGCCACAAGGGAGTAGGGGACTATATTTTTAATGAATGTAAATATATTTGTTTATTTTTATTTTTATTTTTGCATATTTTACAATATATGATTGTATAACTGCTAATCCCCATGGGAATACCCCCCCACACCACATCTCCCCTGGTTTCTTTGCCTCCTTTCTTTTTGCTGTTTGTCCTTGTTTAGTCCTTTAGGCTTTTTTTTTTTTTTTTT
>PVHY01006834.1:0-71552 GCA_004024945.1 Uropsilus gracilis | reverse complement strand
CCAGGAAGTACAATTCAGAAACCCCTTTCCTGGAAAAATCTACTGATAGCAAAAAATTGAAGGAAAACATAAACAGATGAGACTACATCAAACTAAAAAGCTTCTGCAAAAGAGACAATAGAAAAAAAACTAAAAGAAACCCAATTGAATGGGAAAAAATTTTTGCCCTCCACAAGAGTGATAAGGGTTTAATAACAAAGATCCACAAGGAACTCACAATTAAACAAAAGCGAAACAAGAAGCCCAATCATAAAATGGGGAGAACTAAAAAGACACCTCTCTAAACAGGAAATACAAATGGCCAAAAGGCACATGAAAAATTGCTCACTGTCACTAGCAATAAGGAAAATGCAAATCAAAACCACAATGAGATACCACCTTATACCAGTAAGAATGGCCCATATCCATAAAATGGGCAACAACAAGTGCTGGTGAGGATGTGGAAAGGGACACTCTTACACTGCTGGTGGGAATGTAAACTGATCCAACCTCTATGGAAAGCTGTATGGAGGGTCCTCAAATTAATGAAAATGGAACTACCTTATAACCCAGCAATTGCTCTCTTGGGAATTTACCCAAAGGAGACTTCAATGTGGGTACAAAGGGACACCTGTACTAGGCTGTTTATTGCAGCACTATTTATAATTGTAAGGATATGGAAGCAACCAAAATGCCTGAAAACAGATGAATGGATGAAAAAAATGTGGTATATATGCACAATGGAATATTACTCATGAATTAAAAATGACAAATTGGACGATTTTATGATAACATGGGTGGACTTAGAATTCATATTAGCAGAAACAAGTCAAAAAGAAAAAAACAGAAACCAAATGGTTTCACTACTATATGGGACATGGGAAAGATAAACAAAAATCCATGAAGAAAAGTCAAAACAAGCCAACAACCAAACTGAAGTACACAATTTGGCGGGGAGGGTTTGGACAGGGTGAGAATGGTTGGGGGAGGGGGGGGTGAACCCCAGAGATCACAGAGATGTGAAATTTATATAGAGATAATTTTTTTTAAAAATAGGTGTTTTCAGATGATGTTGAGAAGATCACTTCAATCCTTATTTAGAGGGTTTAATATGGTAAATATTGCAAATCTAATTGCTCTTTACCTGGCTCCTGGGAGGTTGTGGAGGCCTGGGATGGGCAGTATTGCCATGAGGCTTCTTTGAAGCTTGTGAAGATTCTTGACATAATTTTCTTTTAGGCCAGTGAGCTGCCTTGCCTATTTCTGATCTGTGGTTACCCACATGAACTTCTTTAGTCTGAGTTACAGATAAGTTTTGCAGTGCTTGGGGATCTATCTTTTTTGTGTCTGATTCAAAAATAGGTGGTTGTTTTTTCACTTTGAGTGACTTGTAGCCTTTCCCTAATATCTGGGCTGTATCTTTGCCTGTTAGGATTTCCTTTCTGCTCACCTGAGAGTCAACAGCATTTTTCGTTATACCTAAATCATTATTTAACATCTGAAAACCTGAAATATTTGAGAGTTGCTTACTCCCAGGTAAATTCACAGTGGATAATTTTCTACTAGGAGGGGGACATTTTGACACACTGTTAGAAGACTTAGTATTTTCTTGCAAAGATCTAGATGGCTTACGTAAATCTCCAACGCCCCACTGCATATTATGGTTAGATTTTTTTTTAATAGTTGGATCTAAATTCAGCTTGATACCCTGGACCATATTAGTATGAAGTGACAATTTAGGTTCTGCAACAACATGTGGTTTTCTTTCCTGGTGCCCAGGCTTTAAGTTGTTTTTGTTTTGCTCTGCCAAGCGATTTTTGAAAACTGGTACGAATTTAGGGGCAGTACTACTTTGGGAGCTAAAATTTGAACCTTGAACTCCAGAATTTGCCCTGTTGGGCACTGAAACTTCTAAATGCTCTTGTGGTGCCTTGTCAAACAGGGATTTCTTTCTACTCTGAGCAGATCCTAGCTGGAAGGGCAGAGTGGAGGAACTAACAGGATTTTGCAGACTGGCAGACACCACCACCTGGTGGTGGCCCTTTGCTACTGAATTCCATGGAAGACTTGTGGAAGGGGCCTGAGTCAGAGAAGACTGGAACGTTCTTTTAGTAGTCAGATTGGGTGCCTTGTTTTCCTAAAATGATAAAGATTAGGGAAAAAGTAATTACAGGTAATGATGTCCTTAATGTAAAATTAATTAGATGTACAGTAGCAAAGTCAAAATACAAAATAACTGCAATAAATATAATGGAAAGAGAGAAAAACAAGTACGCTTGCTTGAGAAATGTATACTTTATATGGTGTGAGTCCTTCCTAGAATGCCACCCTTTCAAGGTTAAGATGAAGACATGCTCTGAAATCTATATAAAAGAACTACAAGGCACCAATCACCTAACTGCATCTTGTCCTCCACACCCGCATGTGCTCAGAAAGTATTCTCCTATTCTCAAGCATTTCCCCTCTCAACTTCCCAGAGTCCTGCTGTCAGTATTTATGTCACAGTACAAGGTTATGCTATTATCTTTTAGTGTATTTTCCACCTCCCTAAGTACATACTAGATTCTTTGAGGGTAGATATTGCAACTCATTTACTCTTACATCCTTCACATTCTTAAATTACTTCAAAATACTTGTTCAAAGAAATGAAACTGATGGGGTTAGTTGTGTCTATACCTTTGTTGTGAATATACCTCTGAGAACAAGCAGGATTGTGTGTAGTCTTCGTATTCTCATTACCTGATACCAGCAAGCATTTCTCAAACTAATCTGTCAGATATACCAAAATAAGTCTACAGTCTTTAAAAAAATATTGTAGTGATACATATATACAAAAAAATAGATTTCTATTCTAATTATTTTCAATTATTTTCTAGTGCACAGTTCAACTCTTTTCAAGTGTACACCTCATAAATGCATAAATATATAAGTATATTGCATACGCATATTCCTCATCGTACTTTTGTCATGTAGTCACCACCATTTCCAGAATTTTGTCTTCATCCCCAACAGAAGTTGAGAGGTCTTCCCCTATCCTGTCTCTCTCCTTGAGGCCCCTAACAATTTCCATTCTGCCTCTTGTCTCTATAATTGTGTCCAGTCTAATACACCAGCTAAGTAGAGTCGTACAGCATTTGTCCTTTTGTGACAGTCTTATTTCACTTTGCATAATGTTTTCAAGTTTCACTCAGTTTGTAACCTCAGAATTTCATCTTTATTTTGACTAAATAATCTGTTACATGGGCATACACATTTTGTTTATCTATCCATCTATTGATGGGAAGTGTTTATAACTTTTTCAATCCATATCTGATGAGTTTCAGAGTATGAAAGAGTGACATGACCAGAACATAAAATTCTGAACACAGAGTTCTTTTCAGATCTTCCTCTATCAAAAAACATAGATTATTCAAAACTTGAAATAAAAAGTCAAGAGTTGCTATGAATAATATGTGAAGCAGAACAATTGGTTTTCCTTTCCACTGCTAAGGTTCAGTTGTAAAGTGGGGTTGACAGGACAGTTTTGGAAGATTGTAAATCAGCAGGAGAAAAGAAGAGCATGACCCAATTATCTATTAGGGAAAACAATTCTATCAAAACTTAATGGCTTAAAACAACTACTATGTTTCATTTTATGGTTCTGAGTGTTGACTTAGCCTGGAGTATCAGGCAGCTGGTTGTGGTCAGATCACTCAGGCTGGTACCATCTCCTTACATAGCATATATGTGACATTTGATGCTGGCTGGGCTGACACGACTCCAGGTAGCTTCTTCATGGCTTGGGCGCCTTACACATGGCAGCTGGTTCTTAGTGCTAGTATCCTAACCGACACCAGGTAGGAGGCTGAGGGAAAGGCATGTAGCGTGAAGAGGCCTGCATCAGTTTACTAGAGTTGCTGGAATAAAATGCTGCAAACTGGGGTCTTAAACCACAGAAATGTATTTTCTCAAAGTTCTGAAGGCTTTAGTTCAACAGCAAGGTGTTGGAGGCCAGGCCACGAGAAAGGAATCTGTAAGCATCCTTGAAGTCACATGTCATCTTCCCCGCCTAGGACTCTAGGCATTTTATGATGTCAGTCAACACTGGGCTGAGAGCCACTCTACTCTAGTGTGACTTTGTCTGAACTGGATCTGCAAAGGTTGTTTCAAACAAGGTAATATCCTGAGGTACGGGGGGGTTAGGATTTCAACAAATCACTTTGGGGATATGTTCAATAGGATTTCAACATATCACTTATGGGGATATGTTCAATTGGTGACCCAATTGAACTCCTATCAGGTTTTCCCAGGTACTTCTGGGAAGAGAAGTGATGCAGCTGTCCTGAGAACACTGTACTGAGAGCTGGGTGAAAACCTGTCCATCTTCATCAAGATTCCCTCCATGCAGAACCTGACAGGTCAACTTAAGGCAGGAAGCAAAAACCTCCCTGGCCCTGCCACCCAGCTGTGGCCGCAGGATAAAGATGGAGGGAGAGTGGGGTGAACGGTGAATGTCCATTCCATCTTCCAAGGGATCCTTATGGAGTTGGGATACCTAAAATGGGCATTTTCTCCTTTGTAGCTGCATTCAGGATGTGTCTTCAGTTCAGCCAGATACTCTGATGCCATAACTAGGAAAAGTGAGGTGCAGCCAAACGTCCACACCTTTCTGGAAGGCTTCCCCTGCATTATGTTTGCCAGTCACAGAGTGAGCAGAAGTCCTGCGTCCATACCCTGCTTTGTAGGTGTCCAGGACCAGAGCTCAGGCATTGGTTCTCCTGACGTGATCCCTATCAGGCTCACACAGACACCTTTACTTCACCACAAGCACTGCCTGCATCCAACACAGCTTTCCCAGGACACAGATGTGCTGTCAGAAGCGACTGCATCATCTTAAAGGATCTAGACTGAATTACTTTCCACCTTATGAAAATAATTTAAAACCAAAGCTGAATTTAATGAAAGAAAATCAAAGATATTTTCTATGTCCTTGGGTTTCATAAACCACAGCAAGTTTTAAACACATGTATACACGACTTGAGACACCGAAAGAAAACCTCACTCCAGTCAATTCATCTAAGAATAGATAACTTGTACTCTGACATAAAATGTATGTAGACTATGTCTGAGATATGTTTATAGCCACAGCCTGTTTCATCTTCATGATGAAAATAATTTCAAAGGGTTTGTTTTTCCCTCTAGCCTTGCACTGTATTATTTATTCAATCTTTCACTTCTAAAATACAGTAAATAGCCCTTAGGGGGGATTTATAGGTTTATGTAAGTTTATATTTAAAATTTATAAAAAGACTACAAAAAGGGCCTATGTAAACAACAGATGAGAACATAAATTATTCACTGGATTTAAAATGGTCAATGGACCAAAGCTCTGTGAAGTTACAATAAAAAAAAACATGTGCTTCACTACATTATTGCTGTCATTATGCCAGATGTCTTAGCCAACCTGAGTTGGGAGGAAAAGTGGTTGGTTGACTATTCATTTCTAGAGTCTGGTCAGTCTAGAAGTGTTCATTTCAATATATATATTTCTAGAACTGTATATATACAGTCACACACATCCTTACATATTAACATCACAGTACAGAAGTTTTTAAAATGTGAATGTATATCAAATGGAGGTATGATATTCAGGTAGTAATCAGATAAAACACGAGGCCTGGTGAATAACTTTGAAAGTATCTGCCTGCCCCTCACTGTTGTCTAGCCCATTGATCATACCTTGGCTGTGAAGTGAAGATTCATATGACTCTGCTACATAAATCAGTTCTATTGTCAATATGTTTTTTTACTTCAGTTATTCATGCATGTAATTTTGACATTTAAAGTTTCTCATAAAGAAACAATGATAAAACCCCATTCTTTTCCTTATGACTTATTTTGAAATATTTGTTACATAACACCAGGATTTCTGTTATCTATCAGTCTGTTATTCTGGCCTATACTGTGCACAGATTTGGTAAAATCATTGAAAACTTTGTCATTTAAGAGAAAGGTCACTTTTGAAAAATTTAGATTAAATGTCCTGAGATTTTTTTTCTTCAGAAGTTTCCCTTTTGACAAAGAAATCTTATTATAGTGAGTGAAAAACAACTCATCATATTTTCTTAATCAGTGCTGCTTGTTACCTATTCTTTTTTTTAACTAAAATTTCACTTGACATATCATCTTACAATGTAAATGTTACTGAATTAATTCCATAAGTGGAATTATTCTATAACTGTAATTATTCAAAAGCCTTTTCAATCAATTAGATTCAAATGAAGTTGCAAAAGTTCAATGTAAACTTGGATTTGTGTGAGACAGATGTTTTCAAAGACCCCTATAAGATCATTTAATCATTTATCCATTGAAAAATATTTAATGAACACCTACTGTACACCAGGCATTTGGAGAAGGAAGATGAAAATGAAACTTCGGTCTCCTAGCACTCACAGCACACTGGGTAAGGACTACTGCAATTACATCAAGTAGAATCACAGCAAGTGGCAGTGACAACAAAGAGCAGTAAGGGAAACACTCAATTGAGTGTTGAGGAAAACATGCAACTGCGAGGAAAGAGCTCCCACACACAGTCACCCTAGAAGGCAAAAGACCTTAGTAAGGCAGTTGCACAGTGTCTCAGTGTCTAGATAGGCAGGGCTTACCTGTAGAGAGGGTTTAGTTAGCTCACGTGTGTAGTAGAATGGTCTAGTTGTCATCTTTATGGGAAATCCACAAATTTGGGGCAGCTTAGATTTTAAATCTGAAAGAAAACTCTTCAATACACCTTCCAAGTCCACTCTTGGGAAGAACTGTACCGGCTGACTTCTGATGCAACTGAGAGGGTATGTGGAGATGTTAAAGAACCACGGGACATTTGTGGACACAGAGAAAGGAAATGTCATTTGATTAAAATAGCAACTGTTAAAAGGTACACAAAGCTGTTGTATAAATAAATCCACCTTACAATAAATGGTGTAAATCCTATTTCTCCTACTGCTTATCCCACATTCTACAACACCATGAGCATGTAGCTCTTCACTTCTATTCTGATGCTGACAACTAGGACGACCCATAATAACCTTATAATATCACTCCCTTATAAACAGCAAGTCAAGACATCCCAGAAAACTATTTGTGAACAAGTCTATGTAAGCTCTCCAGATTATTAAAAAAAAAAAAAAAAGTGCCGGTAGTAAACTATAAACAGGTTGTTATCTCCAAAAGTGTACACATTTGCTAGAGAAGCAACATATATAGATTGTTTTCAAACTTTAAAAGCAGTTCTTTAAGAAAAGCAGTTACTTCTTCTCATGAAAAAATTTTCTCAGGACTTAAAATAACATCTTCCTGTCTAGTGAGAAAGAATAATTGATATCTGTCCACTTTATTTTACATTAACATTTGGGCTAGGAAATGCAGAACATAGAAAGAACCTTAGGTTCTTCCTTCTTCCATCCTGAGATGCCAGTTGGTGGGGGCAGAGACAAGACGGGCATTCAGGGCTAAGTAATGCTGAGAGGTGCACCTGAGCACTAGTGTTCTTGTGAATAGATTTCTAAAAACAGTGCTAAAGAAAGGGTTTTTTTTTTTAAAATAAGGGGGTGAGTGAAATATAAGTCAAATCCTCTAAACTTTACCAGTAAAATTAAATACTCTTCAAAAAAGAAAAATCTTTAATTCCACTCTTCAGTAATACCCGAAATGCCACAGGAGGGAGCCATTGGCTCAGGAGATTCCTATGATTCTTTGACCACATAAACATTTTTTTCCTACCGGAAGTTTCTCTTGCTATCTAAATTTGCTGTCTTAAACATAATAGTGTGTAAGGAAAGAAAAATATCATTATTAAGCTCATCCTCAAATAAGAATAGGTGCATTCCAGGCAAAACAAAAACATTCATGAAGACAAAAAGAAGCAAGGGAAGCAGTGACAGGCATACACGGAGCAGAGTGGAAAGACAAAGTGGAGAGACGGGCGGGAGACTTAGCTGTAGGGACCAGCCTCTGAGGTGCACAAAGGATATGTGAAGGTCCTTCCTCCTACCATTTTGAAGTAGATGTTGCAGTATATTTTTGTATTTTTACAATCTTCTGGAAGTTTATAGCCATACTAAAATTTAAGAACAAAGTTGAGATCCTTCTGAGAGAAAGTTGAACTGAGCTTAAATAACAAGCAACATCAAGTAACTTCTAAGGTAACATATATATTTCTGTTCCTTACCAGGTGGTCCCAGTGCCTCTGTAAATCACTGAAGGAGTGAAAAGGACAGTCAGAGGGCAGGGTGTGAAGAATACTCATTATTTGTCCCATTTTCATACTGTGCAAGATAAGAGTTGGTAAAATACTATGAAACAATGCTTAGTAGAGTTTGAGAACTATGTAACTAAAAGTGTTGAAAAGATTAGCAAGCATCTATAAGTATATAATAAACTGATTATTTGTTTAGAGTTTCAAATACATATCTTATTAAACCTTAACAATTAGAATTATAACGAAAAACTAAATTGAGTTATGAATACCAAGACATGACTAATAAAATATTGCCACAGGGAGTATCTGGGAATTGTTGGACTTTAGGAAAACATCTACAATTGAATGAATTAGTGTGAAATATATGTTCTCTGTCTATCTCCTTCCCTGTTATGATGATGAAATGATGTGTAAGCTACCAGTTAAAGCTCCTTTTCCTAAGAAGTTTAAAATTTCATCTTTCTGGCTTGTACAAAGGTTGTACAAACTAACTAAGATAACAATGAATAATTATGGCACACAAGTTTATAAGGTTTTATTGATATTATGACAACTGTCATTTCAAATGAGATCACTACAAATTTTACTACTTTTAAAATGAGACAAATAAAAAGATATTGATATATAATTAAATTATTGTAGTTAATTTGAGAAATTGATGCTTTCTGTAGAATGAGTATGGTGTTTCAGTATATTTTTATGTATATTTAATTTTTAATTTTAAATGTTAATTTAATTTTAAGTTTTAAAAATTCACAAAAGTAGTTTCTATTCTGGACATATCAGTGTTGAAGCAAAATAAGAGAAAAACAGAGCCTGACTCCTCCTTGCACACTACAAACTGAATCTTACCTGGGCAAAATGTAACACCAGTTACTTAACATGGAATGTCCCTCAATGACAGCATCCTTATTTGTTTCAAAGTCCTTTAGACGTCTCTGAGAAATACCAAAGTCGCTGAGCTTTGAATAGAAAAAAGATTGAACGTATAAGTCATCAAAAGAATTTGGTAAAGAAAAGCAATAATACATGTCTGTTAAACATAGAATGGTAAATCAGGCCTATGTCACACTGACTCACATATGATCACTTAACAGAGTCAATGTTTCAGCTCAACCTGTTTCTCCTCTCAATAGTCCATGAAGAGCTGTGTGACTTCCTTCTTATTCTCCAAACCCACACTCCCATGTTGTACTTATTTCCACTGGCTTTCAGTTTGATTATGCTAATTTAGAAGGTGAAGTCCTTCCAGAAGAAGGTGTTTATATTTTATAAAAAGAAAGCTGTGGTATATGTACACAGTGGAATATTACTCATCAATCAAAAAAGACAAACGTATGTCATTTGCAGCAACATGGATGGAGCTAGAGGGAATCATGTTAGCAGAAGTAAGCCAGAAAGAAAGAGAGAAATACTGAATGGTCTCATTTATATGACGGATATAGGGAAAACAAACAAACAAATAGACAAGAATAATTTAAAACTTCAACAGAACTGAAGTGTAGAGCAAGAGAGGGGGAAGAGGGAAAAATTGGAGGAGGGATGGGCACAAGAGATTAAGATGGTTCACAGGTGTTAAGGTGATGGGAGACCCTTGGGGTAGACAATGATGTAATATATATATATATGTACAATCAATTAAAAATAAAATTATTTTTAAAAGAATAATTTAATTTCTATTTAGTGCCACTAATTAAAAAAATAGCATCTTAACTAAGTTTTTCTTTTAAAAGGAAAGATGTTCTGAAGTTTTGGAAAGGAGAGGTTATACCTCTTCATCACCTGGAGTGCTTTTCTTCTTGGCCCTCAAGATATGGAAGCTGGCATACAGCCAGGAACTATCTGCTGATTCTCAGCCTTGGAAAGTTCTTGGCGGGGTGTATTTTATTACACGGAGCCAAAGCCTATAGTGATCAAGACCTCAAATGGGGAGGAAAATAAAGTGCTAGAGGGTAAGGGGAAGCTATATTAGGATGAGCTGAAAGGGGTAATTCCTCACCCCTTTCAGTCTAGCATATACATCTTTTGGGAAACAAAGTTTTAACTTCATTTTCTGCTGTCTCAAACTGGCCAACTTTTTATTGCTGGGACAAGCCTGATTCCTTTCCCCTGAACTTCTGCAGCATTTGCTAACTGACAGCATGGGGCAGCTGGGCAGTGGACGTCCAGCTGTGCTGGGCATCATGAGGTCAGAGAGCAAGGACACTAAGAACAAATAAGGAAAATACTTTCCTGTGTACTGAGATCACTTTGAGCTATGATGCACTTGGGCTGTGATGCATAGCTTAAAAGGAAAAAAAGATGGTCAGTGCAGACACGATTATGAATGTAAGAGATGACTGGTTGAAGGGGGGTGAATCCGGTTTTTTAAGACAGAACCCAAATTGAATTCAGAGGAAGTAGGTATCAGGTGCAAATATCTGGTATTCTCATCTACGCCTATTTACATAGCTTGAATTTCATTCCTTCATGTACTCCTTTCACTGTTCAGAGACTTGAACCAGAGACTCCCTACTACCAGAATTCATGTCTTACATTGTTTTTTCTTAACACAGACTTTTCTGAAGACTGGTCAACTATCTAATGGTTCATCACAGAATGGCTAACTGTGCATTTATTTACTGAAGTGATATTATAATGGGTCCTTTTGTGAACATGTCCATACTTCTAAGAAGGTTCTCAAATACAATTTCCTACTTCTATGCCCACCTAAAGAATCTGGACTTATTTTTACACTGGTACTGCTCGAGTAGTAAGAAATATTTAAGTTGGGGATCCTTGTCTTAGAAAGAATTCTGTTGACTCTGAAGAAGAATTAAAGAATAAATAAGAGGAGGATTACATGGATACTATTTTAATAGACAGGGTCAAAGAAGGGAGTCTGAATTAGAGCAACGGAAATGGAGACAAGAGGTACAGGCTTCAGAGACCAAGTGGGCTCGGGGATATTGAACAGTGCTTTTATCTGTAGAAAGGTCAAATGGACAGTAAGACAGTATTATTATATAGGGATATTTTTATAAAGTAAATTGGCATATAAAAGTTAGTACAACTCCAAAAAAGACACTGCAAATGTACAGTGCAGAATTGTATGTGGTTTAAAAGATGGTGGGTCACTTGGCTTGGAGTTCTAGGAGGGTTCCAGTTAATCCCATATTTCTGTCAATATGTCCATTCTAGTTACTTGAATACAGGTCAGTGGGCCTACTAGCTTACATAACTTTGGATGGCAGATAAGTAGATCCCATTTATATCTGACTTGCCTACTGACTCAACATAACAGGTCACCAAAAATTTAACAATGAAGAGAAACGTGAGAGGAATAACATTTGAGCTGAAAGGATAATAGCCATTAGAGGGCACTCTACAAAGGAAGGCCATCCACGCTATGCCGAGATTCTCTCAGCTGGGACACCGCTGACATGTCATACTAGGCCACTCTGTTGGCACCAAATACCAGGAGATATATATATATATAACATATATATATATATGTATATATATAACATATATATGTATATATATATGTATATATATAACATATATATATACATCTATATATATTATATATAATATAAATATATATATATATGCAAAAAACTATGCTAGCAGAAAGTCAATGAGGGAATATTCATCAACAATGTGCTGAAACGGTGCTTTTAGTATTTGAAGGTGAAAGAACAGTCCAAGAAGTAGGAGCTGAGTCAGGAAACAGGTCTGGAGAGTCTTGAATGTTGCCTAAAAAGATTTTTGAGCAGGGGGATAATACAATTAGGTCTGTGTTAAACTGACAGATTCGAGTAAATAGATTTAGAATAGCAGATATTAAACATTGAATAGTACAAATTTTATAATGATTATTGTCATCATTCTTGTTAAAAATTAAACGTATGTTAGTAGCAATAATATATTAAGTAAATTATTACAAAAAGTATTAATATAAATTAATAATATAAAATATAAGTAAACTATAAAAATATAATAAATGTTTGCTAACATACATAGTAAGTTTAAGAAGCAACATAGTTTAAGAAGAACTCAAGAAGTTTAAGAAGAACTCAAAATAAGCAGTACCTCAGGCGGTGGCATTCTGATTGTGTAAACTTCTATACTCAGACAAATGTGAGTTTCTGTTACATTGACACCTAATACTGAAAACAAAATATTCAACAGTGAACTTTCTAGAATTACTATTCTATTCTATCAAATGAAGAACTTTAGTAACAAAATTAATTAGCATTCAGTGAGAAACTCAATTAAAAATGCAAAAGTCTTTGTATACTAACACAATTAGCACAACATTTGACAGTCTGTGGATGGGAGTAGGAAAAGCTAGGAAAAGACAGACACTAAGCCATAAAGATACAAATGTGCTTGTATGGGCTCAGAGGGCAGGGTTACAAGAGCCAACTGCAACCTCACAGTTGAGAAGCAACAGCAAATATCTTGCACAGCTTTAGCCTTACTGTAGGCAGAAAGTGGAGAGGCACAGTGAAGACTGGGTTTCACAGTCTTGTGTGGGTTTCTTGTGTGGGTTTCTTGGGCTGGGTTTCACTGACATGTGCCTTCAGATGTACCTGGTAGTACATAGAGCCAAGGCTTCCACCCTACTTACAGCTCATTCCTATGACATGGCTGGTAGGGGTAGTGCCTGGAAAAAAGTAGGTGGGGCCTCTGTGGCCCTGGAAATGCTGGGGTTCTAACCGCAGAGCTGCTATCAGGATGTAATTAGTCCATGACCATCTAATCAGGTGAATATGTGGTAGTTCTGCTGCAGAATATTTCGATTCAGCAAAGGGAAAAAGTCTAACATAGGAGTAAGGAATTCTAGTCTCTTAACTGTCATCTTGAATTGTTGACAGCTTAGAGTCTCATCATGTTGTTTGGGGATGAAACCAATGGTAGGTAAACAAACCACTGACCCCCGGCCAGGGTCTAGGGACTGCCACCAACCAACTCAACATGAAACCAGCAGTCAGGCACACGACTCGGAGGGACAGTCAACCACAGAAGTTCCTGCCCACATGGTCACCATGATGAACAAAAAATGGTGGGCTCAGAATTTCCTCCTACCTGCCATGTCTTGCCTACCGTATGCAGGGTGGGTATCTGTCACACCTGGACTAGTAGTTACAGTGTTTACTTGCACATATCTTGCATAGCAACCAAAGCGTTAGATTTAGATCAGACCATGCCACACATGACATGTCTAAGATCATCAGATAATCTTTTTATTTTTCTTTTGAAAGAAACTCGTGTTCTCAGAGAAAAAGATTTGACTTACAATACTACTAAAGAATTTTTAGTATGATTCTGGAAACTGTACATTATAAATGCCTGCAGAATTAAAAGTCTTCTTAGTCATGAGTATGAACTTTAAGTAGAGACACTAAAAATACAGCTTTTACTCCAATTAAGAGAAGTCAATTTTTTCTTATATAGGGAGTATATTTTGAACCAGAGATGACTTCCCAGGTGAAATTATGATTATAATAATATCTGATTAGTTCCAACATAACCAAACTAGCAATATTACAAGCCAACCCAGAGCCATCTGTAACACTGTTTTTTCAAACAAATCTTAATTATATTGTTTTACCTGTCGACTTACATATTTTCACGTTTACTTACCAACAGCATTTTGCTTTCCTGCCTGAGAAAGAAATTCTCTTCCTTAAAAAATGTAAAGAATATGTGACATTAGTATAACTCATATATCATGCTTGATAAATATGACCTTTTTAGCTAAGGAAAATGCTTTAAAACACAATTTTATAAAGGAATGTCTCGTGACAATTTAGAGAAAAAAAATATAATCACTGAAAAAAGTGTTTCTTCAATGGAAAGGACAGAAATACCCAATTCTTCCTTCAAATACTTATTTCTTAGTGTAAAAATAACTGGAAAATGAACACAAAATTCAGGAAAATCTTTTGGTTTTGACAATACTAAAAGTTTGTGTTCATTATGGTAATGCTTCATAACCCATATTTCTTTTGAAATATCAAGTATTTCGTAATAAAGATTTTACTTTTAAGGAAACATCAGCAAGTCTCTGAATATAAGGGATGATGTTTATGTTGTGGAGAATTTGCTTAAGAATGCTTGAGATTGAGGCTTTAAAAATTGTCCCCTAAAAATCACGCATCTTCCCATTAAAAACAGATGCACACACAGAAGGAATCTAGAGCAGAAAGTCCCAGAAAGAGAGATCACCTTGCACCAAGAGATGGCCAGTTTTATTCCAGGTTGGAGCGAGTCTGGCTGTGAGTGAGTATGAAAAGCAGTTTTGAAGAATTACAGGAATGACTCTCTGTGCAGCCTCCATCTAAAAATGGTAATGGGGAAATATGGACAAATCTTTAATACTTGGCATGTTCCTAGAAGCTCACAGGAGATGCCTATGTGTTTAGAGCACTGCCCAACCAACTGGGCTACTACGGATACAACTGTATCAAGACAGTCACCCTTCTCAGTTCCCAAACGAAAGTAGTAGTAGACTCTTTTTGACCACAGCTGCTGCCATGCTACAGGGGCTAAGACCTGACCAGCAAGCTGAGATCTGGGGAGTGGTTGCATCAGAACTTTAAACTGTACAAGGTGTTCTCTGCACAGAGGAAACCAGGGCAAAACTATGGTGTCACAACTTTCATTTTTGTTCACTCTAGCTCAATATTAGAAAACAATCCAGTCCTTGCACTGGTAAACACAAAAGTAGCAGGGCATCTCTACTTGTACAGACTTTTGGAATATAAGAATATTTCTTCAGAACAGTAAGAAGTAATGGGGTGCAAATTTATCCTCATAGCTGAAAAAACTAAGCAAACAAGTCATGTGTCATGTCAAGTAAGGGAAATCCCAAAGAGATGGGAAAGTAGGAGAGGAAGAGCCCTATGGCTACCTTGGCACATTGAAGAGGAGGGTTTCCTGCCTGTAGTGCAGGGCAGGGGATTATGGAAGAGAGGCAGGGTGTTCCCTGGGTTGGGGAGACAGAGATGAGAGTCAGGAGTGATCAAGGAAGTTGGAGCTTTCAGAGCTAAGTCTTGGAGGGGAGAGTGCTGCACCCAACAAGCCTGAGGTAAGCAGAGTCCTCTGGAGAGTGCAGCTGGGTGTGACTGGTCCAGGCCTGTGAGGGTGTCACCCAGAGCTGGAGAAGAACCACCATGGTCAGCGAGACCAACACATCTGAAAATATGGTCCAGGAGAAAATAACTGCCAACGCATCTGCTAGCCAGACCAGCAGTAAAGTGAATACCAAGGAGAAAGGCCTGTCAATATTATTCATTTTTTGTGCCTTTTTAGCTTCCGCTAAATTGTCTCAGGATGTAGATCATTAATCTGTTGGCAAGGAGATGGGACCAAATCTGTTCAATTTGTCTCATTGATAATTCAATTAAAAGGATTCTAAGCAGCTACTATTGACAGGAGTTGAGCAGCAGAACGAGGTCTTCCCACAGTGCTGACCTCTAGTAAGCCCAGGGCCAGGCCCTGTCAGCTACAAACCCCAGAACTATCAGATCTGCCTTAGAAAGTCCAGTGACTCTCCCCTGAATGCAAGACCTGAACCCAGATGCTACAGCTTCTCTCTATTTCTGCTCACAGTTCTGGAGGGTGAAGAGGAAATCTGGGCTAGTCTATTGTTCAGAACTATCTGGATGCCTTACAGGGCAAAGCTGATGTAATCATTTACTTCAGCTTTTAAAATTGGGGACAAATTCTCTACCATACTTTCTCAATCACCAACACAACAGGTATACAAAAGATAACCAAGAGGACAGAAGCTTACTAACACTATTATATTAAACAGTGTGACACAAGTAACATTTATGGAACACTGACACAACAGCACCTTAATGATGACAGAAAAAAAAAAAAAAAAAAAAAAAAAAAAAAAAAAAAAAAAAAAAAAAAAAAAAAAAAAAAAAAAAAAAAAAAAAAAAAAAAAAAAAAAAAAAAAAAAAAAAAAAAAAAAAAAAAAAAAAAAAAAAAAAAAAAAAAAAAAAAAAAAAAAAAAAAAAAAGCAAGCTAAACCCAAAATAATCATAAGAAAATAAAAGTAGATCAAAAATGAAAATCAATGAAATATAAAATACTGAAAACAGAGAAAATCACTGAAAGCAGAAGTTTGTTCTTTGAGATCAGTAAGATGACAAGACCTTTAGCAAGACCAAACAGGGAAGAAAAAAAACGATGCATAGTAACAGCAGAGGTGGTATCACTACAAATTCTACAGCAGAAGAGAATGAGAGACTATGAAAAGTTCACAACCCAGATGAAATAAACATATTCCTTGAAATAGATAACTTCAATAACTTTGTTACATATTAAAGATATTGAAATTGTAGTGAAAAACTTTGCCATAAGGAAAAAATTCCAGGCCACATAACTTTATTGGTGTATTTGGCAAACATTTATGAAAGAAATTAAAAAAAAATTTTTGCACAAACTTCATAAATATGAAAAGGGAATTCCTTCTTACTACACAAAAATGCCTGTGTTAGGAAGTCTATCTGGTCACAACTTTATCTCCAGAGATGAGTGACAAGCTCAACATATTACAGATGTTGATATCTGTACATCAGAGATGTATCACATGTATGACAGATGTCTAATAAATATCAGCTAAATTTTTGGCCACTGTGATGAAATTTTCACAGAGAGAAAAAGTGTGTAAAACCTTGAAGTTTCAATAAGGTGAAGAAGCCAACCAGGTTGGAAGAAAGTTTCTGGATAACAAGGAATTCAGGATCTGCAAGTCTGGAGAAGAGGACAGGAAATGTTTACCTAACAGGAATGAGGAACCAGGAAATGAGAGAAGTGGAAAAGGGTGAAAAGGAAGAAAATATATCAGTGTTATTAATTAAAGAATGATGGGTGGTGAGTTTCTTTTCAATTTTTTCTCCCAATCTTAAAAGATATATTCAAAGTGACAGAACTTGGCATCTATATCTTTTTATTCAATCAATACTGAAATGCCATTCATTCTTAGACTCAGAAAATAACTCTACTGATATTTAGAATTTGTCTCTAAAGTCAAGTTTTATCTGTTGCTGTTGCTTTTTTAAAAAAACACATTTACTAATAAACAATACTAATTGGACTTCGTATTGTAAGCTCCCAGAATTAACTTTTCCTCTGCAATGTAAGTGCTGGGCTCAGCGCCACTGAGGCCTCCACCTGGAGGGCTACTCCAGGAAGAGCACTGATGCCAGGCAAGGCCACCCGCACCCAGAAAGCTGGTTAGCAGGGACTGATTTGTGTGCTTCCCTTTTCCTTTTTTTCCTCCTCTGACTTTCTACTAAATGCCCACTCCAATGATCTGAATACATCAACAAATAAGTTCATTAGACTAGCTGCCCACCCTCAGCTCCAATAAAAACAGGACTCTGGGTCCTTAAATGTACTGCCCACCCCCTGCTCAGTGCCCCCCTCCCCCTCCAGCCAGTCAGCCAGCTTCCTCTCTCTCTCCCTCACTGAGGCCCAGGTGATATGTAATTTCCAGGTCTTGTCAGTAGCAAACCTGTATTTTTTCAAGGCCTCCTGAGGGTTATTATGGAGGGCATTTGCCATCATTAGAACTCTAAGGACTAGTCCAGTCATAATATCAACAGGTTGAGACTAACACAAAACAGATCTTTAAATAGATATATTAATTAAAAGATTAAATTCTGCAAGTTCAGGGCAGTGAGACAGCGAAGGGGTCTCTACTACCCACGATACACATCCCAATTATGCTAGTGAAGGACAAAAGTCTGCAGAGGTCACCGTTCTGGGGGATGATACACTATGAATTTGTCTTCCCAGTTTACATAAGGCCTTGGAAGGATAACTGGATACCTTTAATGATCAAAGACTTGTCTCAGCAAAAAGATTTCACTAATATCCTTCCTCATTGCCCCTTAAGAACACCTCTATCCCAGAGCTGATGACTGACAACTGAAAGTAGCACTTCTTAGGGAAATGCACAGTACCTCCAGGTATTAGTGAGACCTTGTCTTCCTTCAGGATCCTAAAGAAAACAATTCATCTTGGAGAGGACCAGAAAGCTCATTATCTGAACCCCAGTAGAGGCAAAACCAGAGGTGGCAGTGGTGCCTGGATAGACTGCTAGAATAACCAGGGATAAGTGCCTGAGAGAGAGGCAAAGTCAAGGTTCCATGGTTTGAGTCATGAGACATGAAACTCACAAAACCACTTTTCCTTTGCTGAAATCCAGAAACTCATGACTGTGAAGAACACAGTTGATGCATTTTGTTCTCTACTTATCAGCTATGTGGTCACTGACAATATTTTCATTTACTTAATCTGTTAAAATGGAGAGATTAATTTTTTTATAAGTTGATTCTATGACATAAAATGCCTGAAAAAATACTCAATAAAAATTCTCTCCTCTTTCTCTACTAAATATGCATAGAATAAAATTGGAGGACAAAAAAACTGGGTTCTTTCACATGCATATCAATAATTTCTGAGGAAAAATAATACAATATTTGATGATAAAAGAAACTGAACATAAAATTAATGTAAACAGTAACTGGAAGTATTCTTTTAAAGACTTACCTTAGCTCCATATTTTTCAATGTAGATATTAAGTTTTCCAGCTTTATAAAATGGTATCTATAAAAGAAATTCATATTTATAAAAATGACTTAACATAAGTGTTAAGTAATGCAACACATACAGAATATAAATACTCCACAACAGAGGACCCTAAATCAGCCACACCCTATAGCTTCCAGGTCTTAAGGAAGCAGGTGATGATCATTGCTCATGGACACAGAATTTGGGTATAGTCTCAAAGTGGGAATGATAGGAGGCCAGAAATCATATAAAGAAGGCCAATATATTTCATATATGCACACTTAAGCTTTTTCTGAATATATGATTTCTTAGGTATATGATTTCTTAGGCAAATCATATAATTTTACATTAATATCTCTTAATTTTACATGTATGTTCATTTTTTATATTGAAATGAAGATACATGTAAAGAGAACATTCAAGAGGCCAAGATGCTCTAATTCACCATGAAAGAAATATAAGTCAAAAGAAAATGTCATTTTTCATCTAACAGATTGACAGGTAAGTAAAGGATGGAAATAACTAGTTTACGAGGATGTGAAAACAATGGTTCTCTCACACACTAGTAATTAAGAGGTAATCTAGTACAAGTTTTCAGAGAGCAGTGTAACTATAGTTTAAATTGTACTGCAATCTCACTTCTAAGAATTTAACCCAAAGAAACTACCAAACAAGTAAAAATGACCTAATTACAATGAAGCAGTGCTTGTAGCAGCATGAAAAGCTCAGACATGTGTGGGCACACTACTTACATTGCTATTCACCCACACAATAAAATGCTTTAGTCTGGAGAGTTAGGAAGGTATGTGTACTGACACGGAACAATATACAAGAAAGACTGTTAAAAGGGGAAATAAAAGTTTCAAAACAGTAAAATCACTCCACTTTCTACTATTAATATTTATAATTTTTTTACAGGATTTGCTATTTTATAAGAAAGCAAAACACATTTTTATTTTTTATTTATTTTATTTTATTTATTTTTTTTTTTAAATTTATTTATCTATATTTCACATCATTTCAATCCCTGGGGGTCACCCACCACCTCCCCCTCCCACCTGCTCCAGCTGGTCCCCATTCTCCTCTTGTGCAGTTTCATTTGGTTGACCGTATATTAGTGAAACCATTTGGTTTCTGTCCCTTTCCATCTGGCTCGTTTCTGCTAGAATGATTTCTTCTAGGTACATCCAGGTTTCCATAAATTCATCAAATTTGTCGTTTTTAATTGCTGAGTAATATTCCATTGTGTATATGTACCACATTTTTTTCATCCAGTCATCTGGCAAAACACATTTTTAGTTGACTAGTTTCTTCTTTTTATTCTTGCTAAGATTAAGATATTTGACTTTATGAGATGAAACAATGTCTTTCTTGTTTCATAAAGATTTACAGGGAAAAATAAGAGGTCTACTTGCTCAAAACTAGTTTATTTTCCTTAAAAACTATATTAAGGATGAGAAAAAGATAGTTGATGGAACCAAGGAGAAAAATAACCTAGACGAAAAATATAAGAACTGAAGGTTTTAAATGGCTTCTTAGCCTTGTTAAAAAATATTGATTATAAAGATTTTTGGCACTTCATTATTCCAGTTATCAGTATATACAGAATTGTGAAATGGTGTCTCATTTACTAAGTTTAAAAAGTTTTTTAAATAAAACCTCCAAATTAAAAAAAACAATTGTTAGATGTTCTTTAAAAACAATTGGGGATATGTTGGAAAAAAAACTTTTTACACTTAGTGTAATTCTAAAGGAGAAAATATGAGAAAAGGATTAAGCCCATGCTATCTTAACAAATTATGTCACAACATTTTATACATTGATAGTCTTTATCTTAGTATTTATGAAAAACTAACTATAAAATTAGAATCACAAAATAAATTTGATAATGTTTTATAACTTATATTTCTTTCTAAATACCAAGCACTATGTAATAAAAATGTTTTCCTTTTAAGGAAACATTAACAAGCCTCTGAATATACTGAAATAAGGAGATGATGTTTACGTTTTTTGAGGATTTGCTCAAGAGTGCTTAAATATCAGGTGTAACAATGGAGAAGTCTGTTAATTTGAATATAATTTGTCCTCATAAACCACTTTCAATTTAAAGTACAGTACAAAACCTCAATTACTAATCACTACTTCCAATAATTAGTAACAATACATCATAAAATGTTAAAATACTAACCGTCATCACTATCCAAATTTGGTTTACTGTTTCAGGCACAGGTGATGTAAGGATATCTTGGTGTAAAAAGAGCAATTGCCTATAGAGAAGAAAGGGATTAACTTTAAAGTATGCTTATTCACTGTTCTCACTTTAAAAGGTGCTTAATTCAAATAAAAAGTTAAAGCTTCTTTTAGACAAGGTTTCTGTATCACTTAGCATGATATCTTCAACACTGCAAACAGTTAAGATTGAAATTAAGAGGATTACAATGCATAGAATTTGAGATGAATATGAACATTGGTCTTGCATCTGAGTTTCCCAGCCTTTTATGTGTGAATTTAAATTCCTCTTTAAAGCTTCATGTGTCCAAAGCATAGACTTGAAATCTATGTACTGTCAAGAAATCATCTCTTTCAACTCCTGCTTTTTTTTTTTTTTTTTAACTTGTGGCCAGGGAACACTGAACCCAAGCGTTCAAGGCTTCACTATCAGTGACATTACCAACTACTTCAGTGTTATACCACTGACCTTCAAAGAGGAAATTTTTCCAAAGTCAGAATCAAGTATATTGTAGTTTTATTGTTCAACAGTCAAATGAACTTCAACAAAATGCATCACCATTCAAATTGCCTTCAATAATTTTTGTTTCAAAGGCCAAGTAAAAGGCAGAAAAAACAGATAAGGGAATACAGCTGAAATAGGAAAAAAAGAAAATCAAAATTACTGATAATCTCTTGGGGTCTAGGGACCTCAGAGCTGGAGATCTGCCGGGCTTGGGACTGTGGGGGGGTCCCCCTCGGGTTCACTCCAACCTCAATAGACCTGCACTAAGGATGAAGAATCCAAGCTCTCTAGCAGAGACTATAATGCAGAGGAGAACAAGTAATAATGTCCCTGGATGCACTCACAACCTGAGTGGGACAAGCACAGTGTCGGAGACAGAAAGGTGACACCAGTGTCTGAGGTGATCTGTCATAGATTCCTACCTACATTCATCTCTGGCACTGAAGACTCAAACCCTGGGCCCACAGCACCGTACAGTGTTTAAGAGGCTCCCTCCTTTGCCAATTAATGGGGGGAGAAAGCCATCACGAGCAGCTGTGGCCCAATGGAAGGACTGCTGACAAGAGAGAGGAAGGAAACTCGACGAACCACCTGGGGAAGTGTGCCCCAGCAGCGAACACCTCATTGCTTTCAGCTGGGAGTTACAGTCCCAAACCCAGAAGACACAGAACCAGCAACAGGTGCAGGCACCAGAAATGATCCCAGAGAAGTGCACCACATCTTCCCTACAAATTCCTGACATGCCCCACCTAACTATCTGCCTCAACTATTCCTGGAGATCTGAGCAGACTTATCTGTTGCTGTCCAGGAGAGCAATTTCGCACCCAGGGGCAAACATAAATAAATAAATAAAAAGGATATAAGGACATAGTTTGAAAACAAAACAAAAGTCCCATGGGTCAAACACTGACCAACAGCTTGCAGCGAGAGGAGTTGGGAGTAACCAGAGCAGGGAAGGAAGGGAATGGGGGAGGGGGTGTGGTGTGGAATAAGGGGTACAATACAACCATGTAAACATGGAAAAAAAAAGTAAACATGTTCAGGTCAAATAAAATAAAATAAAATGCCAATTGCAAAAACAAACAAAAAACCAAAATTACTGATCATCAAGGAAACAAATTTAAAAAGCCATGAACATATGTACTTGCCACTTCTTGCCTCAAATGTAAGCTAGATCAGCTGTTGCTGATAGCATCCTTAATAAGAGACCAGGTGGCTTGTGCCTGTAAGCTTCAGCCTATGAAGCGGCCGGGACTAGGGATCACGGTTCGAGTCCCGCCTGGAGCCCGTAGCAAGACCTAGGTCCAAAAAATAGCTGGGCGTGGTGGCGCGCACCTGTAATCCCGGCTACCTGGGAAGCTGAGGCTGGGGATTGCTTGAGACCGTGGTACCCTGGGCAATGAGCGCCTGCGGTTCCACGGGCAAAAATAGCGAGACCTAGTCTCAAAAAAAGAGTCCAGGTGAAGCAGCTACTGGATATTGCATGGCCTGGTCAGTAACTCTCTGCTTCTCTGATTCAGTCTTTCTGCCAGTTCCGAGGGAGGTGCATCAAGATAACCCCACTCTGGGGAAAGGCAGCTTTCATGATGAAGGCAAACAGCGAAAACATCTGATTGAATACTTTCTACTTATTTCTAGAAGGGTGACAGCTCACTAGGTATCAAATTACACTTTAAGAATGGTTCCGGGCCTCTGAATGCACAAGAGTGGGAAAACAGATACTGGGGGAAGGAGACTATTATGTAATCAGGGGGAAAATGGAGGTGACAGAGAGTGTCAGCCTTATTCTGACACTTAGCTGTAGTGTTTGTCCTTCTGTAAGAAATTTGGCTAGAGTTATAATGTGCTCATTTATCCTAAGAGTCCTATGAGTACCAAAGTACTCAAATACTTCTGAGTTTCTTAAGAGCCTAAAACTGTGTTTTAAGTCATCATAAATTATACTTTGAACTAGTTATCCTAGTTCTTGGAGAAACACTCCTCAGTGGCTCATATTGATCTTTAAGTTAGGAAACTAAACAGATCTGAAATGTTTACACAATTTCCTAAAGTACCCCGTAAACAATAAGTACTCACTAGATACCTATCTAACTAATTTGGGGAGAACTGGACTTAATTCATCAGTACCCTTAAAATTTTTAAACTAAAAAGTTTACATAAGTCACACATATAACAGTGCAACAGCGATGTATTCTATTTTACACTTAAGTCTTTCCCTAAATATAATCTAATGTACTTGTTCAGATTTGGTCAAAACTGAATTTACTTTAAAATTGTACAGAGTACTTCGTATTAAAGAAGGTCTTTTAAACCACTCAAAAAAAAAAAAAGTTTGAAAAGGCTTTAGTTATATAACCCTTTTACCTGCATATCTTCATCTGTATGCTTCTAGTCTCACTGTTTGCTTCCACATTCCTCAACAGTACTCTGACAGCACAGAGTTTATGTAAATCTGGAATTGTGATGAAGAACAGTGACTGTGGCTTAGGGTTGTTCATAGTTTCCTGTTGTCTCTGCAACCGGGCCTTGAAAAACAAACAGCAACAAAATGGTAGTGAACTGTCTCACCAATAGCATTTCAACACAAATCTACCAGAGTATTTGCTAGTGTTAGATAATAAGAGCAAATCAGCAAATCCTAGCAGTTAACAATAATCTGTTTTTTTTTTTTGTTTTTTTTTTTTGAGACTAGGTCTCGCTATTTTTGCCCGTGGAACCGCAGGCTCTCGTTGCCCGGGGTACCACAGACTCAAGCAATCCCCAGCCTCAGTTTCCCAGGTAGCTGGGATTACAGGCGCGCGCCACCACGCCCAGCTATTTTTTGGAACTAGGTCTCGCTATAGGCCCCAGGCGGGACTCGAACCGCGATCCTTAGCCCCGGCCACTTCATAGGCTTAAGCTTACAGGCACGAGCTACCGTGCCCGGCCCTTAATCTTTTTTTTTTTGTAAACTTCAGTGAGACTAGAAGTTTTATTACAATGTATTCGCATAACATAAAACTCGTCTATTTACAGGATGCAATTAGATGGTGTTTTACAGTATTCATGGAGCCATGCAACCATCACAGCATATCTTAGACCATTTTCATCACCCCAACAAGGTAATTTGGAATTTTAAAACTGCAGTGCTGTACTTGAAATGGAGTAACTTGAGTGAAAATAATACAAAAAGTCAGCGGCTTATGAAACGGCTCCTCTGCTTCAGGTCCTAGCTGTGTTCCTGCCACATTATCTTTAAAGGCTGCTCCCGCCAGAGCCAGAGCCGAAGCAGGGTGTCTCTGCCCCCTCCGCCCCCTCCGCCCCAGGCCCGTGGGTCCTGCAAGAAACTTCCCTGTGCCAAGCAGAACCCAAAATGTTCTCTCAGGGAGCACGCGAAAAGCTACGCCTCCAAGTGGGGCCAACTGAGGTAACCTCGGGAATCATCACCTCACAGTCAAGAAAAGGCAGGAAGGCAGCAGGAGTCATGGGGGTCGAACTCTGACAGGGCTTTTTCTTGTGCCTCACCTGGAACCCCTGCCGTGTTGCTCAGACCCGCTCTCCCACCGCACTGGCAGCACCTCTCGCGCCTCAAGCAGCTTTTCGCGTTCCTCACACACGGTTTGCTCCCAGCATGCACTGCGCGCCCTATATCCTACTCTCCCAGAATGCCCCACGCGCCACGCCCTCCAGATAAACTCTGTGCTCCCAGCATGCCCTGTACTCTCAGCATGCCCGCTCTCCTAGCATACACTGCATTTGATTCCTTAGATCCCAGAGTATCTATGCTCTCACAGTGATGTGAATGACCTACTTATCACTAATTACCGACAAATTCTGTACTCCCAGCATGCTCTCTACTTTCAGCATGCTCTGCAGTCCAGGGAGTGCTGCTGGGCAACCAGTGTACCCCTCAATGTCATACGCTCCTGAGACTCCCAGCTTTCCCTAAGGGTTCATGGCACACTGTCAGCAGAGGTGGGCCCCTGCAGTGCTCTGAGAGAAGAATTGGGTCCCACTTCAATCTGTCTGACCTTGGGTCAAGCCTTGGGCCTCTGCCCTTACTGGAAAGGAAGGTTGCACTGGAAGCCACAGTCCCTGAAACCCCATGCTGACTCAGTGCTGGCCTGTGGTCTGGCCTCAGGTAGCTATGTCCGCCCTTTTCGTGTCCTGGAAGTCCTTCTGTGACTGAATTGTCCATGACTGAACCATCTATGGAATGGTATAGTGTTATAGGCTGGTGCAAAGCACGTTAAAGGCGCCTCTCATTCATTTGCTGATATTAAGCCCTGCTGGTTCTTAGAGGTTGCCAAGGAATTAGTGATAGAATGCTAAGGAACTAGAGTCCCTGACCTTGTGGAGATTGCGTTTGTTCATGGAGGCTGAGGTACAGATAAATGAGCAATACTTTGTACAGTGATATTTTAGACAGTGATAGGTACATATGAGAAAAATAAAGTGAATTTGGGAGACAAGAAGTGTTGGGAGAGGCCATTACAGAGATAATGGTGACATGTAAGACATGAAACATCTGAGTGTGGGTGACCTTTTGGATGGTGGGAAGAAGTTGTAAGAAAGGGAACATTGACAACAAATACCAGAGGCAGGAGGTAACGGAGTGGGCTAGTGACCCAAGCTCAGACAGATTGAAGTGGGACAGTTTTAGGCCTTAGCAGCTGCTTGTTTGTTTCAGTTGTCTCTCTTAGAAGTGGATGTCATGCATCAAAGCTTAAGTGACACATTTGCATTACCAAAAGAAAAACCAACTGTCCGAGTTTGCAATGCAGTTTTTCACAGTGTATTTTTACCAGAGTAATTTTAGGAGTAGAGCTGGCTTGCAAAAGGTTTATAAAAAGTTATTTTCTAAGGGCAAGTGAGGAAGAATTTGTGAATATTTGTGTCATTTAATTTCTCAGATTTGTCTCTGAATTTGCCTAGTTAACCTTGGAACATCTGCCAGATATGATACTTCCTCATCCCTGTGTTTTAGAATAAGGCAGTCTTGTTGAACAATGATGATGATGAAGATGAAGAAGAAATATTAGCTAAAATCTAATGATTGTTTTCTATGCACCCGACCCTATGCTAAGCATTTTTAAAGCATTTGATTTTTAGTTATTGTCATTCATGTGATACGTCACTAAATCAGTGATGTGATCCAAATAATGGACACAATCATTTTTCCTTTAACCACTTTTAGAATTATTTGGAACTGAAACAGATATCTGACACAATCTTGACACTGGACTATAGAGGTAGCGATGCACTCCAGGTTCAAAGATTCACGCTAGCAATCATGGGTGACATGGCAGTCTTGAAAATTGTTAGGCAACTAATATAACCTGGCTTACTATTTTTTAAAAAGTAGAGCAAATTTATAACATTAAAGGCAAACAGTTGAAAAGAGAAAAATCTGAAATCAATCATCTAATTGCCCATCTTCAGAACTAGAACAAGATACACAAAATAAACCTGAAGCAAATGGAAGGAGAAAATAAGAGCAGAAATCAGTGAAATTTAAAAAAGGAAAAACTAGCAAAAAAAGAAAAGGAAATCCCAGCTTACTAATATCAGGAGTTAAACAGAAGATACCGCTGCAGACTGTGTATATATCAAAAAGGGACTACTGTGAGTAGTTCTGCACACATGGATTTCAGAATTTATGTGGAATGAACCAGTTCCTCACAAATGTATGAGCTATCACAACTCTCTCAATATGAAACAGATAATTTGAGCAGATCTATGATTATTATAGGAATTAAATTCATACTTTAAAACCTTAAAAACCAATCCACAGCCCTATATGATTTCACTGGAAAAATCTACCAAACTTGAAGGATAATCACAATTCTATAGAGTCTCCTCATGAAAAACAATAGGAGAATACTTTCCAATTCATTCTATGAAGTCAGCATTACTCTGGTAGCCAAATCAGAAAAATAGCACATAAAAAGGAAACGTATTTTAGACATAGGAAGAGTAGGTTGAAGTCTGGGAAGGCCCAACTCTAATATTTTTACCCATAGTTTCTAACAATGATCTTTTTTGCAGCAGAAGTATTCTTGAATTTTCTTTACAGTTTATTGAATCCCCTTACTCTTAGAGGAAGAGATGCAGGACCCCAGGTTCAAACTGGTCAAAACTGGATTATGATACATGCGCAGATGGACCAAAAGTGACAAGAGTAGCTGAGTTTTCAGTATAATAGTAAAATCCCTGTTTCTGGGTATATTAAAATCCTTGCTTCTTGACCTCCATTTTCTGAACATGTGAAGTATGATAAGGCAGGAGTAGCAACAACACAAGTGCCAGAGAAATAGTTTGGAACGAATAAGAAGGGATCCAGTTAATTGTGATGTATGCCTTGTCTGCTTCTTACCAAAAGGCTCTGAACTCCATAAAAACAAACAAAAAACAGGTAAGGCTTTGATCCGGGATCTCTTCTTTCAAAAGGGAACTCTTTGGAGATCTGTCTCTTACTCTACTTCTTACAATAAACCCTGGGTACTCTTGCCTCCACTTGAGTGACAAGTCATCAATGAAGTCTTTAGTGAGGTTATTAAGGGCTCACCAGAGGGAGCTGTTGGCACATATAGATATGAAAATCTTAAATAAAATATTAGAAATCAAATTCAGTAATAGAAAAAGTGTTAAACATCTAAACGAAAAAGGCTTAGTTCAGAGATGCAAAATTGATCCAGAAGATCATATATTCCATCATATGAAAGGCAAAAGAAAAATCCTGTGGACATGTCATTGTCATTTGTTGCAGAAAAAACATTTGACAAAATTCAGCATTCACGTGAAAATTTAGAAAAAGAGGTAAAGTGAATGGATAGCTACATTTTGATCAACATGTACAAAAATATACAGTAAATATCATACATAATAGTGAAATATTGAACGCTTTTTGAGATTGAGAACAAGACAGGATATCTGCTCTTACTGCTGCTTGTTCAACATGATACTGGATGTTCTAGCCAATGTGATGACAAGAAACTGAATAAAAGGAACACAGAACAAAAGGAAAACAGTTTCTATTTGCAGATGACATGGTAGTTATCTGTAAAATTCCACAGAATCTACAAAATGCTAAGTTGAGCAAGTTCATGAAATACAAGGTAAATACACAAATTGATTTTCTCTATATGCTATCAAGGAACATTTGGAAACAAAAATACCATATATAATCATTCATAAATTGAAGCACTCGTGGGTAGATGTAATGAAACACATATAGGATGTATATGCAAAAACACAGAAATATCAAAGATGATATTTTTGTAGAAAAATATTCTGTGTCTATGGATTGTAAGAGTCAAAGGTAGCTAGTTTTCCTAAGTTGGTATCCATGTTAAACTCAATTCCTATAAAAATATCAGCAAATAGATCAAACATATTTTGACAAAAATACAAAAGCAACTCAATGGAGGAAGGATAGTCTTTTCAACAAAAGGTACCTGAGCAATTAGACACAAAAAAATAGATTGTTTTCTAGATCTCATAACTTACATAGGAATTAAGTCAACATGGCTTATCGATAGAAATGTACAACTATGAAACTTCTATTTTTATATTTTATCTCCTCTCCCCCCCCTGAAACTTTCAGATGAAAAATATTCAGGACACAGGGTTGGTGAATAGTTCTTAGGCATGACACCAAAAGTACATCCATAAATGAAAGAAGTGATGAACAGGATACCTTCAAAATGAAAATCTTTGAGAAAACTGAAAAGGGTGACAAGATGAGCTATAGACTGGGAAAAAATTGTTGCAAGCTACATATTTGACAATGGATTCACATCTAATGTATAAAAAAGAGCTCTCAAAATTCAACATGAAAAAACAAATTTTACAAAGACCAAAAGACAGGAAGAAACAATGTACTAAAGTTCACAGAGCATACAGATAGCAAATTAGTATGTGAAATTAAGACTACTAAAAATAAAAAAAACAGCAATAATACCTAGTGCTGGTGAGGGTGTGGAGGAATTGGATCACTGTACACTTACTCTGGAAATTGAGTTTCAAAAAAAAATTAACATGTCCTGCTCATGAACATATACCCTACAAAGATGAAAACTAATGTTCACACAAAAACCTGTACATGGCTGTTCATTATTGTAATAGTTAAACATTGGTATCAAGGAAAATGTTCAGCAAGTGAGTACCTAAACCAACTGGTACAAACTTGTGCACATCCAGACAGACACCCAGCAAGGAAAAGAGCAGTTAGTCATGCACTTACACTCTGGGTGGGTCTCAAGAGCATCATGCCCAGTGAAAGAGGCCAAAACTGAAACGGCCATGCACTATGATTTCAATTATACAACATTCTTGAAATTACAAAGTTATAGGCACAGAAAGCAGATTAGTGGTTTGCAGTGGTTTGGATGGTTCAGGACAGGAAGATCTTTGTGGTGAGAACAGAGCTTTGTACTTTTGACTCAGTGGTGGTCACACAAATCCCTTGTAGGGGCTAAGATGACAAGTAACCAGATACTACAGAACATTGCCAAAGACTACTTCCTGATTTCTATATCGTGTTACAGTTACATTGAGAGGTAACCATTGGGGATAACTGAGTGAAAGGTACACGGGCTTGTTTTGTATTTGCAACTTGCTGAAGCTTTACAATTATTTCAAAGTTACGCACAAAAAAGTACACAACTTTTTGGGAAGTCATTTCAACGTATCTTTATTGACTGATGTGGAAATAAACATTTCTATGTGATATAGGAAGCACTACGCATAAAAGTACAGGTTTCCAATAACAGTGTTACACTTGAAAATGGTGGCTTGACAAGAGGAAGAAAAAATACTACAAACATTTGGAATGTCTGGCAAAATTCCTTCCTGCCGGGAGAGCACTCCCAGGGTGGAAGAGGCGATCGACCTAACAGACAAGGAAGTAACGCAGGTAGTAGGTGCAACCTGGTGTGTACTTTCAGGCATTAACTATCATTGGCTGAAGACGACTTGATACATTATCATCCCACTTCTTAAAGGGCTAGAATCTCTCCGTACAATTGTCCCCCCAACAGGGGCGAGTCTCCTCTAGCGCCCGTTGGGGGCGTCGGCGCGGCGCTGCCGCAGGTGCTAAGCTCTTTCAGAGGCGCCGGGGACTGAGCTGAGGCCGGAGGCCCCGCCCAGGTGCGCGTCATGGGTCCCGCCGGCCCTGAGGTGCGGCGTCCGTTCACCCTCCACGAGCACCTTTCTGGCCCTTAAGCCACCGGTCACCAAGAGAGTCGCAGTGCAACTCTCGTTACAAACTAAGGTCTAGGTCCGCCGACCTATCGTCCTCGTGAAACTTCGCAATCATGGCAGACAAACTCTGCAGCCACCCCGCGCCCGCGGCCCCATGTGTCCTGCGCATGCGCCGGTAAGCGCAGCCAATCACCACCCGCCCGCAGGGCGGGGCCGCGCCGGGCGGGGGGCGGCGCGCTGCCAAGGGCGGGCCCCTTGAGTGACTCGCCTTTCGGCCAATCCCGGAATCGCGCGCGGCCCGCCCCTGCGCGCTCGGGCCGCCCAGTGCCCGGTGCTGGGCCGGGGCCGGGGATGTTTCGAGTCGCCTAGCTGAGACCGCGTTCTGCTCCGCCCGGCTCGACTGCTCTCTGCAGGGCGTGAGGCTCGCGGTGTTCCGAAATGGCCGAAAAGTCGAGCAAGGGCGTCAAGTACTACCGCCTGGAAGAGATCCAGAAGCACAACCATAGCAAGAGTACCTGGTTGATCCTGCACCACAAGGTGTACGATTTGACCAAATTTTTGGAAGAGGTGAGTTGGCGAGGCGCGAGCAAGACCGGGGATGGGGGAGGTTCCTTGCATGATCTATCCGCAGCACGACGGGGTTGACGTGCGTGGCCCTGAGTGCATACCTGGTAGCGTGGCTGTCATTTGCTATAGGAGCGCACCAACCTCAGCTGAGTCTGCTCATCCCCTTGTGCGCACTTGGGAGCGGCCTTCGCGTCCGTACTCCTTTCTGCACAACTCGAAGCGGTCCCCGAGTCTGTTCACCCTCTGTGTGTACATCCGGGAGCGCCGGGGATGGGGGGTAAGGGTGTTGGCAAGCCATTTTTGCAGCCCGAGCCACGCCCTGGAAGGTCAGGTGCCCCCGGAGACCCTGCTGGGTGCTTAGAACGCCACCTATCACTTGATGGGGAGCCATCTCCGAAGGTGCCTTCCCAGGAGAGGGCGCAGCTATGAAAGAGTTTGAAGATATCTTCACCTTTGAGTTTGCCCTGCCCAGAAGAGGATCTGCATCTTGGACAGGACCGACCCACTTCTGTTATCCGTGGAGTGGGCTCCTATTAGGAACCAACTGGAGACCACCCAAAAGCTGGGCCTTCCCACTAGCGGGCATGATGAGTTTGAAGAGGGGTGGTCTGCACCTGGTCTTTCAGGGCACCTGCGGTCCACCCTGCCCCCCAACTTGCTGGTTCACCTAGGAGGAGTCCTTAACTCTATCCGATAAGGACTTAGAGAGAGCCAGGTTGCCTAGAGGTGTGGTGCCAGACTCTGGGACAGCTTGTGAGTCTTGATGAAGCTGGAAGGACGAGAGAGAATGAGCAATCAAACTGCCAGGGGAATTTGATCCTTAAGCAACTCTGGGAGTTGTCAAATAACTTTGCTTAACTTAATGGGAAATATTCCTTCGATAGAATTCTTTGCATGAGGTTTTAATTTTTGCAGTAAACTCTAAGACTTTTATTTTTCCCTTTCCTACCTCTGATTGTGTTTTATTGCTGTGGAGGAGCTTGAATCATAAATCTAACCCTCTACTTTCTCCCAGGCAGTAACTGAGAACATTTGCTGATGAGAACTATGAACATAGTTTGAGGGAGAAGGAAAGTAGAAGCCTGGTCTTAACTGATCTCAGTTTATATCCAGGGACTTTTGTTTGGCACAGAATACTTTTTTAAAATTAAAAAAAAACTTAAGAAAAAAAAGTTGGAGTTGTTTACTAGTAAGATGTTGTACTACTAAGTTGTTGTTTTGGTGGTGTGCCAATGATGTGTCCAGATTGAATCAAGAGTAGTCTGGGCTCAGATCCTGCCTTCCCTGGCCCACTCATCACTCAGGGTCTTCAGCTGGACCATATGAGCATGAGGTCTATGGCTGCCAGGTGTCCCCCTGTGAGCTTCCTCTCTGACCTCCCTCCGCCAGGTACCAGCTGCACCCCGCCCCCAGTTGTGACAACCCAAATGTCTCCAAATCTTGCCGGGTGTCCTCTGGTAACAAAGTCCCTCCCATTGGAGACTCACTGCCTAAGAGTATATTATGCTTGATCCTTAAGCATAACTTCTCAGGAGAGAATTAGGAAAAAGATGTAAAATTTACTTAAAACCGTTTACAGCTCATTCCTAAGAAAGGCAGGAAGGGGGGAAGTCTCAGTTTTCTGAGTAAACTGGAAATCTGGGAATAAGCTGTTGAGTGAATTACTTAGCTGCCAATCCCTGTATTCTCTCTCACTGGTTTTTCAATACTTTTCCAAGTAGCTTGGAAACATTATCTCTGGAGTAAAATGAGATGAAATGAGTTTATTGTACACATTTGGTAGTTAATGCTTATAGTGAGATCACTTGAAACTACTCTTGATAGTGAGAAATAAAAAACATGTTTACAGCTATTACTCTGTACTTGGGATTTGATAAAATGTTCTGTATTATATATAACCTCCCTGGGGCCTGAGGGGTTTGCAGCTTGCTCCATGGAGTGCCTGCCTTTTGACCAGGTGATGAGCCTAGATTTGCTGTTTACTGAGCTCTCACTTCACAGGCACTGTGGTCCCAGAGAGGTGGAGAGATCCCTCCTAATCCAGCAGCTTCCATTGGAGGAAGCCGAAATGGCACAGAAAACAATGTGGGGAACAGGAATAGTGACTCAGAAGGCCATGCTGTGTGGCAGGAGTGGCTGCTCAGGTTAGGGGCGGGAGGGAAGGAAGAACTGCTCAGAACTCAGCCTCCAGAGGGGGTGTTGATGCAGGTAGAGGTGGCTGACCTTTGGAACTGGGTCAACTCGAATGATAACAGCCTGCAGCAAGGAGGGCTCTGTAGCTGGGCTTGCCTCTCAGCCTTCCTGCCACATCCCATTAGGCTTTGCGGAGGTGTGTTTGCCGTTACTGTGGCACTCCACGCGACCCTCTCTGCTCGATATGCAGTGTCTGTCTTTGACTTCTATCCTCCAGGTCACTGCCTGTGGGTCTACAATCTGGGGAGAGTCCCCTGCAGGCCACTTCCTGCATCTTAAATGCAAATCCCATGCTGACATTTTCTGTAGGATGTTCTGCCACAATGTTCTTCCTTGATGCCTCCTGTTTCTGTGGTTTTATTAGACCAGTGCTGATTATTTCACCCACGATATACACAGAAGGGATTCCAGAGGGCTGCCTCTCTTGCTCCCTGCTCAGCATTTCCTCTTTCTTCCCTCATTTCAAAGCTCCGGAAACCCACAAAATCTTCGCATATTCACTGAAGAACCTGCTTTTCCTGATTTCCCTAAGGATGCCAGTGAAAGCCATCACTGTGTTTTGGCATCCCTGCACCTAAAGGGAACTCTCCCTCTTTGCAAAATGTCTTTGTAGTAATTCACGTGCCCAGATAGACAGGGAGTTTTGCCACTTCTCAGAGTAGCATTGGTTTGTGGAAATACATGGCATGGTGGGCCAAAGTGGGTGCTGGTCAGTTTCATCTGCTCTGTGCCTCCGCTTATTAAGGGAGGGTTAACGGATGGGGGCCAGTAGTCTCCACAGAACTAGTGAGAGTGAAAATCATGTAGGTTAAACACATCATCTGTGCACCTGTAGTCCTTGTGCAGTGAGTGCTGTGGGCTCTTATGAGGAAAAGTGTAAATCTGGCAGGTGATGGCGAAACAGGAGAATGCTAGAAGTGTGATCACCTTCCAGCCAAGAACACAGATGAAGTTCCTAAGTTGTGCAATTAACTCCATCTCCTAGAATAATGACCTTCTCAAGCTGTTTGTGGTTGGAGGGAGGGTGGACACCTGAGAGGGGCTGGCTCCTTATTAATGGCCATCTAAATAGCAGCAGGTGTTCAGTTACTAGCTGATACTGACCTTCAAGATTATGAGCTTTGTTGCCTACATATTTGGATCTAAAGTTTTTTTTTTTCTTCCCCATCCTGAGTTCCAGTTTTTAAATGTATACGCATGGAGCTGACTTTGTCATGCCTGATGTTTTTGGTAGAGCTAGTGAGTCAAACCCTTTGCAGGAGTTATTTAAAATGAAGATTAGGCATTAGGGGTCAGGAAACAAAAGAACTGCTTTCCTGCTTTCCCACTTTGTGACTGGGTAGTAGCATTAATGCAGTATGGGAGAGAAGGAAGGATCAGGAACTCATAGTTAACAGTCTTTTAGCGCCTCACAGTTTGAGCCAGTGAGTGTTTAATTGAAGCGCCAGTCTTCCTGCCAGTGTTTTAAAGCAGAATGCCTGCTTTGGGTCAGGTGGCCCTTACCCCTCCCTGCACGTGACCGGATGGGAAACCCTAAGCTGTTTCTAAAGGGGGGGGGGGGAGGGATTGGTGAAACTCAGTATGTCTGGAGCTCAGTATGTGTGGCATCTAGGGTGGTCCTTCGTCCCTTGCTGGACAGCTGGCTCTGGGCTCAGTTTTGCACTGAGGGTCTTATTTATAGCAGGTTGGTTCTAGGACCTTCCCTGATTGTTCTCTGTTATTTTCCATTGACCGTGGCTGCCTGTGTTGCAGAAACCAGAAGTTCTGAGATGGAGGACCTTGAGCTCCTGGGATCGGGGGACAGAGTGTGGGTGCCTGAAGTCCAGTGCCCTTGGTTCTGAAAGAATAGAATGGACATCTTTACCCTGGATAGCACCAAAATCCTCAATGTCTTTCCTTTTTTTTTTTTTTAAGGATGTTTGCTAGCACTTGGAATTTCCTACTATGAAAAAAGCTGTGGTTGCCAAATGTCTTTTGTGAATATAAAATAAGAACATTTTTAATTATTATGAAGCATATCATTTGGAAAGTATAGACGATCAATCATCTAGAAATCCATGGTAGAAGAGGATACTCAAACATTTGGGGTGGATGGGGACAGGAATGCCTCAGGCTGAGCTGGGGATGCTAGCCTGTGGCAAGGCCTCTTTCATTTGTTTCTGCATAACTTTTGTTTCTTCAGAAACTTTCTGATACTTTTGAGAAGAGACTCCAAGAGTTCTTGTGAGGCCACTTGGTTTTTGTGTGAGGTCACACCAAAAAAATCCACTGGAGGTTACTTATTTTTGTTTTGTTTGTCTTTAAGGTGGGTAAAAAGTCTAATACGAATGGGAAGTAGGTTCTACTGGCTTGGTTAGGTAAATCAAAAAGTAAATAGTGTTCTTGTCGGTGTGATGCACATGCCTTTTATTCTGAAAAGCCTCTCAAACTGTGGAAGACAAGCAATACATATCTTTAATGGAGTCTCAACACCCCCAATCCCGCTAAACGTTGGAGGGACAGTGCGCAACATTGGGGAAAATTTGATCTACCTTAACGGATCTGTTACACCTGGGGTTGAGGTCACCTCTGCCAGCCAGGTACTAGTATTCGGAAACTTTTTTCTTACCTGGGGACTGTTCTGTCTCCTGGCCTCAGGTGTGTTTGGAAGGAAGGATATATGGAAACATCAGGGGAAGCATGTCAGTATTTTGATTAAGTTAAAGCTTTCTTTTGTTGTGACTACTGCTGCTATAAGTGTTCTCCTGAGCATGGTCACTGTGATTTCTTGAGTGACAGGTTCAGGGTCTATTTCCATGAGCACATGTTGGGAAATTATGTCAGTAAGCAAAAAATGATACAAAATACATTCGTCAAAGTACAGTTTTCAGAGACATGTGCTTCATGTCATGGAAAAGCATCTTTTTACTAGAACTTTTGAAGAATATGACTTTATTGTTTTGGGGTGAAAGACTATATGGTTATTTTAAGAATTGGAGAAAGCAGAAAATAAAACCCTCAGATCCTGGTAGCCGGAGGTGGCCAAGGGGGTGTCTTCTTGAACCTTCCCAGATGGCTCTGGCCTGTGTGCCTAGGTGTTCTGTCACCATCCACCCCCAAGTATATGGAGGCACCTTCCCTCTGTGGAGGAAATTCTGTCTCTCCAGCCTGCTCTTTGCCACACACTTTGCATCTGTCCCTGGGGCTCAGCCTTTCCTTTCCAGCCCTCTCTGCAGGGTTCACAGTACGCAGTGTGGTACATGTCCCCAGTGCCCTTGGGTTACCCACGACCCCTCACTGACCCCCAGTCAGTGTAGCTACTCCCCACATCAGTTGTCTTTGGCAGCTGACAACTTGATGACCCACCTTTCCTGAATTATTTGGGTATTTTTGTCAGAAGGTGCAACTTGTTTAGCATGTCAAATCTCTGAAAGTGCAGCTGCAACCAGAGGTACCTAATTTATAAAATGAGCCACAGGCTTCAGCACTGCCCAGAGTGCCCAGAAGCGTGGCCTGGGGGGAAGCAAGATAGACTGGGGCCTCAGGACCAGCTATGGCTCATAGCTGCCCTGTGCCTTGGATGCGTGGGCTTGTCCCTCTGCCCTGTTCTGCCTATTCTGGGAGTGTCCACTAAGCTGCATTTGCCAGCTGGCTGCTGGCACCTTTTACTAAGTCCTGAGTGGGGTGGGGGTGCAGGAGTGTCAACTGGGGATGGGGTAGGAAGGCTTACTCATGCTGGACAGTGTGTCCTGTTAGCAGGTGACCTCTGGCTAGTGACAGTTGCATCTGGTCTTGTGGGTGATGGTAAGAAAGCCTTTCTGGCATCCATGGTTGTGATGGCCAGGCCTGAGCTCATTTTGAGACCAGGAATAGATTGGTCCTGATGCTGGGAAGGACTTGGAGGAAGCGCAGACATGGGACAGAGGGGACTGTGGCATAAATCAGGGGTCATATGTACCTAGGATCCTGGGTTGGCAGCCTGGCTGCAATTCTGAAGTGAGGGCCTTGTTTCTTTCTATGCTTTCTGTTGCTTGTCACGAGCATTGCTCTCCACTGAGCTTGAACAGTTGTTCCAAAAGTGGGTTAGGACACACAATACATTCAATCAGCTTTTATCTCTCTCCATCTTCCCTGGAAGATAAAAGTCATTCATAGTCCCTCCCCCAGGAGAAATACCCAGTGGGCCAGTAATAAAAGTGATGACATGTCACTACAGAAATGATGGCAGAGGGCACTAAGTGTTGGCTGGCACTGAACATGTGTAGCTGCTACACTAGAGATGCTTTTTGTACGTTAAACCCTTCTTTGCTCTGTCCTCTGAATCCTCAAAATGGTAGTCTTTGGTCGTTGGCAGTGGGTCCTCTTTTAATTGTATTTATCTTTTCACCCAAGTCATGTTGGTTGAGAACATTCTCTAGGTCTCTGGTCAACAGTAGTACTGTATTCAACTGCTCTGCTGTGGGCCACACCAAGAGTCTAGCTTTCATCTGCCACCACTCACTTGAGCACTTTGACTCAGTTTACCTGCCTCTGCCCTCTTTGTGAAAAGGAAGGAAAATATGGTGTGGAAATTTCAGCAATTGGCACAGCCAGGGTGGAGCCAAGCCCGATTGGACTCCATTGGCCTCATAGCCCCAGCAGGTTCTTGTGCTGGTGCTGGGAATTGGGTGTGCACCCCAGGAGTAGTGGTGAAAACCATGAGAGTTTACAAGGGAGAGGACCAGCCAGTGGGTGTACAGTGGCATTTTTCTGCTCTGAGATTTTTACCCTGGTTCTCTGTAGGAACCAGGGAGAAAACAAAGGCAAGTTGTGGATTCAAATGTTTGAATGAAAAGAAAATCTTTGGAAGCTTAAAGGGAAAAATGTGCTTTTCTTTCTATTTGTTGTCATTTTATTGACTGTCATCTTCTAGAAGGTGAAGGAAACAGTCATTTCGTAAGAGTTCATTTCATACTGACTTCACAATGGTTTAGAACATCTTTTGGGTTTCAGGTGGACAGCACTTTATTTTGACATCTGTATCCCTTCATTGTGTTCCTGCTGAAAGTCTAGTTTCCACCTTGCTGTGCAACTGATGCTCTTTACCTTCTTCTCATCCCCCTGGGATAACACCACCATTTTTCTTTCCAGTATCTAAGAGTTTAACAAAAGGGACAGAAACAATATGGCTATTTTTTAAGTGAAGGATCCTGGTTGAATCTTCGGGAACTGCTCCTGGCACAGCTGACAGAAGATCTTCTGAGTCAGCTCGGTTTAAGTAAGATTCTGTGCAGGTGTGAGGCTTATGTGAGCAGGTTAATTTGTTAGGGAAGGTTTCTTCAGTAGATGCCCTGGGTAGGGTTGTTTTGAAGGGAAATTGGACCAGCTGACCAACTAATCTCCCTCCAGGGGCTCAGCACACTGGAAGCCCTCCAGCCACTGTCAGATGTGCCCTGGAGCCTCAGGAAGCATCCTTCCACCTGTGTTTCCCTTCCTCCCTGGAGCCACCCCCTCAGGAAAGCAGTGGTTCTGAGACTGCCCTGTTCTTCTCAGCACACATGCCTCAGCCTGGCCTATCAGGATTTCATTTTCCATCCAGTTGGTAGTTGCTTTGGTTTTAAGTTTGAGTAGTTATTATCACATTAGAGAATGCAGTTTCTAGAAGAAAGCCAGAAAGCTTCATTTTGTGGAACGGTCATTTTAATGACTTCCTATTGCAGAGACTGAAATCCCCTCCCTTTCCTGGTGCAGAAAGTTCTGTGGGATCTGGCTCCTCCCCGCCACTCTGTCTCAGAGTAACCCTACCGCTCCTCCACGCCTGTCACCAGGGCAGGTCTCTGTTCCAAACAAGTCAGGCTTGTTTCTGCCTTAACTTTTGTGCTCACCCCCTTTGCCTGGTGTGGGTTCTGAGTCTCAGGTCCCAGCTCCTGTTCCCAGTAAGAGGGCGTCTCAATCTTGGTTTCCTGTTTTATGTCTCTGCTCTCTTTCCAGTGGCTAGTTGCTATTTTTCTTGTCATTTGCATGCTGCTTCTCTCGCTCACACTCACTGCATAGCCACTCTGCACCAGGGCACATCATGGATACTCACTTGATGACTGTCCCAAAGGTGGGTGGGAGAGAGGGGCCCAGATGCAAACCTCCATGTTACCATCTGATCTTTCCCAACCCTCCCCCCCCCAAGATAGACATCAGTACTATAATGTGCTCTCTTATTGCTCTGAGACATTTACCTGAATGACCTGTCCCAAATGGATTACTACTTACAAACTAGTGGGGCTTTATTATACCGTGGATTTTAATGTTGCCTCAGAGTGTGGGACACAGGGATGACATTGAGCAAGGCTCCTGTGAAGAAATAGAGAGAAATGGGCGAGTAAAGGTGACGGAGGGTTCTCCTGTGTGCTTCCACTTGTATGTTCGTTCACTTTCCACTGTTTACCACAGGCATTTCTCCAGCCATTCGTTGCTCTTTCTTCAACAAAATCAGTCCCCTGCTCAGCCTCACCCCCACTGGCTTATTCTTATCACTGTTCAAGCATGCACTCATTTCTCCTGTCCACACACCCTCACTTAAGTGTCCTTTTCCCCCAGGTGCTCGTTTTTCTTCTCTCCATCTAATAAATCCCCCAAAATGGTTGATAAGCCTCTTATCCCCCATTCTTCTCCATCCTCTTTTCGGCCCTAGCCATTTACCAAAACTTCTCTTGCCGAGCTCTTGAGATGATGGTACTTGTCTGTTCTCTCCTCTAATCTATCACGAGATTACATACATGGTCATGGAAATACTTGGTGTTCATCGCTCCCAGGGTGCAATTCTCTCCTAGGTCTCCCTCACCTGTTGATTTTTTTGTTTTTTGTTTTTTTTTTTTTGGAGACTAGGTCTCGTTATTTTTGCCTGTGGAACTGCAGACTCACGTTGCCCGGGGTACCACAGACTCAAGCAATCCCCAGCCTCAGCTTCCCAGGTAGTTGGGATTACAGGCGCGTGCCATCACACCCAGCTATTTTTTTTGGGACTAGGTCTCACTATGTGCCCCCAGCAGGACTTGAACCGCGATCCCTGGCCCCGGCTGTGGCTACCTGTTGATTCTTGCCTGTCTCCTCTCTGGCCTCCCTGTGAATCTGCCCTCAGGCCCAGTGGTTTCCACTTTCTCTCGAACATCTCATCATGACTTCAGACATACTGGCAACTTCTTTTATCTTTAGGCCAGAAAGAACTTCTCTTCTGCACACTGGATTCTTGTGTTCCATAGTCCACTTTACTTCTCCACTTAAATGTCTAGTAGGCATCTCAAATGCAGCATCAAAAACTGAACACCTCCCCTCACAAAAATTGCTCTGGAGTTTCCTCCTTCCTCTCACTTGAAGATAGTTGCCTCTACCTGGTCAGTCAGGTGGAAACCCTGGCAAGCGCCAGGTACTGTGTGGTCCGTAAGAGGTTGGGGAGAAAAGATGCTGAATGAACACCTGTTTCTTGCAACAATATTCTCCCCATGTTATTGTTGCCTCCTCACTGCAGTTTGTATGACTGGTATTTGGTGGTGGAGAAATGCAAGCTCAGAAAGAACCAGCATCCTCCTGGCCACTCAGGCAAGACAGAGCCAAGCTGGTCTTGAATTCAGGCTCCTTCCTTTGCAAATCAGTGCTTCTCCCAAATGCAGCAATAGCTGGTGTGGGGTCACATTAGTGGGAGAGGATGTGGGTGCTTGGTGTGGAGTCCCAAGGAGTGTGAGGAGGGCTGTGGGCTGAAGGTGCAGAGTCTTGTGGGAGCTTGGACAAAACATGCAGCTAATGGACCCGAGTTCACCTTCTGAGGAGTGGTTTGGGGACCTTTCCTCTGCGAAGTAGTGGGAAGGCTGCACGTGCTAAATCCGCCTTTCTAGTGACCTTCTCCGCCCCAAAACAAGAACAAGTGAAGTCACATCCAACAGTACATCTTCACATGCATGAGATCCAGTTATTTCTAGTCTATGCAGGAACCACTGTGCAGTGCTGCTTCTGGGCTTGGGAATTTGTCCCCTTTGTGTTCAGCGTCCCTGCCTGGTGACCTCCTGCCCCACCTTGCAGAGTCCTGGCCTCATCGCCTCCAGACCCCTCCCCGCCCTGTAGCCCTGTCAAGCTGGACCTGCTGTTCCGCTCACTGTGCTCAGCTAGTGTCATCCCAGAGTCAGTCTGCTGATTCTTGGCCACTCCTGGGACCAGGGCTGCCCATTTTGGTAACACCAGGGGCCTAGAGAGGTGCAGGTGAGCAGGTGGGCCTCACATCTGACTGGGCACCAGCCGAAGAAGGCATCTCTTCAGTCTCTTTAGTTTCATTGAGGGTCTCTAGTGTGGAACTAGGAGGGAGAAATCATCACACTTCCTGGTCATCCCCAGTTGAAGACCCTCAACAGGGTGCAGGGGCAACCCCGGGGACTGCTGGCTGTTTGGCCTGCCCTGCCTGTGCCACTGCCTGCCCATGCCTCCTCCCTCCGTCTGAACTGGAGGCTGGAAGAGAAGCATCTGATGGCTTCTACTGACTTCTAGGCCCTCACCCTTGGCCGTGTTAGACATCTACAAACTCTACAAACGATATAAAACATTTGGTTCTGTTCTCTTGCTTGCTTTTTTTTTTTTTTTTTCCTAAATCTTGCGTAAATTGTTCCCTCTCCAACCTCCTTTGAATTGTTTTCAATTTTGGCTTCACCATTGCAAATGATCTTTTAAAGTACTTTTTTTGCCTAGTCATTGTTTGTGGACAATCTGCTTCCTCTACATTTTTGGCAGTCGTTAAGTGTTTGGATTGGAAGATCCTGTTTAAAATGCTGCCAGAGCTGGTGGACTTTTGTGCCACAGAATATCTTGTCAATGGAAAGGGTTTCTTTTGTTGTTTATTTTTTGCTTGGTTGAGCAAGCTCACAGAGGGAAAGATTTTGACCTGGTATCACTCTGAGTTCCCTCCAAGTTTTTGTAGGGATATATCTACGACCAGATAGAGTCCTGAGATACAGTGTGTAGTGTGTGTGTGTGTGTGTGCGCGCGCGCGCGTGCACGTGTGTGCGCACGTGTGTGCATGTGTCTGTGGCTTTGAGTCTTTATCCATTGATAGGGACCAGGAAGGAAGGCAGGTGACAAAACTTCTTACCCCCAAATTCCCATTAGGAAAATATACCAAAAAAAACTTTAAAAATTCTATCTACAGATTTGAGTCCAGAAACACCCAGATGGTGACTTAATGTGCGTGTCCATAGTGAGGCAGAACTAGTCAGGACCCTGATCGGGCTCCTCCAACAGTGGGCTAGCCTGCTGTTGTGTTGGATTGCTCTGGGTTCCTGTTTCTCCATCAGTGACCCTGAGGACATGGTGATCTCTAAAGGGCCTTTTAAATTCTGAACTGGGATTTTCTACTCCTTGGAGTTCAGATCACTAGTTTGATTTTATGCTTTTGATGTGGGACTCACCAAAATAGTAGCCATTTAATAGAGGGAAACTGGACTGGTGTACTATCAAGGCTGGAGCTAGTGATGGGAGAGGAACTCTATTCTTGGGCCCCCCCATGGAGCTGCCTCCAATGGTCAGGCTGATACTCCTGACCCCCAGGTTGCCTGACTGGTCCTCCGGTCTCTTCCTTCTGATGATGGGCTCTTCAGAACTCATGGCAGACCTTGCTTGTTGTCTTTGTCACCACACTCATTCTCAAGGGCCCAGATAATTTGGTCATTGCTACCCATTGCTTTAGGGTTCTCTGGAGCAGCAGAACCAGTAGGATAAACACATGCACTTGTGCAAACTTGCGTGTGCGCAGGCGCACACACACACAGGAGCTGGATCCCATAGAGGCTAAGGAGTCTCACAATTTGCCATCTGTCACCTGGAAAAACCAGCAGTGTATGTAGCTCAGACCAAGTCTGCAGACCATGAAGTCGGGGAGCTAGGCATCAATCCCAGTCCAAGGCAGGACGGGATGGAATGAGATATCCTAACTCAGCAAATAGGCAGGAAAAGAGTAAGTTCCTCTTACCCTTCCTCTGCCTTATTTTTCTTTTCCCATCAGATATGATTGAATGAAGCTATCCATGCTATTCTACCCAGCCTGCCATTCGCAGCTAGATGCACCCAGAACCAGTGTTCAGGTTCAGTGCACCTGTGGCCAGTTGGCATGTGAAAGGGATTCTGTTGTCCTGTGTTCAGATGTCCCTCAGCACAGACTTCCCTGTGGTCATTACTCTGCTTATCCACTTTTTAGCTCTCTGGGAAGGGCCTGGATTGTTCTAAGGTTTTCAGGCATCTAAATGTCTGTTGTAGGCTGGGCACGGTGGCTCGTGCTTGTAAGCTTCAGCCTATGAAGCGGCCGGGGCTAGGGATCGCGGTTCGAGTCCCGCCTGGGGCCCGTAGCGAGACCTAGTTCCAAAAAAAATAGCTGGGCGTGGTGGTGCGTGCCTGTCATCCCAGCTACCTGGGAAGCTGAGGCTGGGGATTGCTTGAGTCTGTGGTACCCCAGGCAACGAGAGCCTGCGGTTCCACGGGCAAAAATAGCGAGACCTAGTCTCAAAAAAAAAATAAAATAAAATAAATGTCTGTTGTTTAGTCAGCAGTTGAGGTGGTCCCTCATCATTTCTCTCAATGTCTAACGGATGTGAAGACCACTGTCCTAATTTGGTTTGAAGTTTCCTAAAGTGGCAAGGTAGGTGGTATTTCTTGACTTGATTTTTTTGATTGACATAGTAATTAGACTCAGGCCTATGAGAACACCAAATAATTGAGCGAGCATAAGATGGTTCACTCATCTCTTATAAGGAAACGAGCTTGCAGTCTAGGGCTGGTGTGCTCCCTGGTTTCCTCGAGGTTCTTCACAGACACCATTTCCTGGGGGGTGTGTCTCATCCTCGCATTCACAGACAGCATCTCCATTCCAGAAGGAAGATAAAATAAGAGATGAAGCAAAGGGAAAACACCACACCAAAGGGAAGACTGTTGGAAGTCCTCCTGAATCTTCTGCTTGTGTCCCATTAACCCATATTTAGTCACATGGCTCACCCAGCTCTAAGAGAGGCTGGAAATGTTATTCTGAGTAGCTGTTTCCCAGCTCGAAGTATGTTTGTAGAGAGAGAAAGAAGAGATGTTTGCACAAGAAACAGTCTGGGCTGATGTGATAGCTCAGTGGAGGGTGCCACTGGTTCTGTGTAGATGCTGCAGTTCTTGTTGAGATCTGGGAACATTTGATGTGCAGGCAGAAGTTCACTGTATACTTTTTTTTGGGGTGGATAGCAAATGGTTAAAGTGGATAGTCAAGCGTGAATAGTCTGACAGCAGCATATCAAGTGGACAAGAACAGGTGAGGGATTGGGAAGAAGGCCAGCTTGGGAACTGGTGCCCTAACTTGATGAGGAACCCTCGCCAATTCTGTGCAGGAAAAGTAAGGCTTCCCTATCACACAAATAAGACCTCTGACCTCTGATATTGAAATTATATAACTTGTTTATCCAAAGCCATTGAAATATAGGAATTCTAGGAGTTAAGGTCAGAGACTAAGCACATGTGTTAAGGTCAGAGACTAACCACTTATGAATTTATTGGGATTAAAGAGGAATATAACTACAAAGATAATTCCAAAAATATAATTTATACCCATTTTTATTTTCTGGGTAGAGACTGAAAAACTATAAAATGGTCATTAGAAACAAGCAGAAATTAAGACTGGACTGAAAAGTATTTCCACAGTTAAGTTTCTGAATTAATACTAGCTGCGGATTACATGTTGGAACTTAGAGTGAATTTGATTTTCATCTGTAGCCGAAGTGCCATCTAAGTTTGTCATTTTATATCTTGCTAGTTTTTGTTGATCCAGTATTTGTTTATTACTGTTACTTGCTGTACTATTCAATGTGAGATAGACTTTTCCTGGAATTAGAAAGAATCCTAGTTACCATAGAATATCCATAATGCATCTTCCCTGTTATTTAGCACTCTCTTTCACCGCTTTCTAGAAAGGACTTAAGGTGTCGTCTTTTTTTTTTTTTTTGAGAGTAGGTCTCGCTATTTTGCCTGGGGAATCGCAGGCTCGCATTGCCTGGGGTACCACAGACTCAAACTATCCCCAGCCTCAGCTTCTCAGGTAGCTGGGATTACAGGAACATGCCACCACGCCCAGCTATATTTTGAGACTAGGTCTCTCTATGTTGCCCCAGGCAGGTCTTGAACCTGTGAACTCAAGCGATTCCTAGTCTTGGCCTCACTCTATAGGCTGGGATGAAAGACACTTGCCACTGTGCCTGGCTAAGGTGTTGTCTTCACGTTGGTTTGTAGTGCTTGGCCTCAAACATACATGGCAATTCCAAGACCGTCACTGAGTGTGCTTACTCTGTCCCTGACTCCTGACACAGCTACCCTGCTGGGCTTCTCAAAACCGCCTTCTGCCATTTCATCTGATGCTCAATTTTTCCTTTCTATGGGAAATTGGTTTCTAGTTGGAAAAAGGGGTGTGTGTGTGTGTGTGTGTGTGTGTGTGATGCTCTCACTACTAGTTAGCACCACATGGAGACTGCCTCTAGGTCAGAGTGTGAAGTGTGAAGACCTCCTTAAGTTCCTGCCCAGCACTTGACCTTTGACCTTGATGAGCCTCTAGATTGGGTCTTCAAAATGACCTTATGATGTCCTCAGATGATGGCCACTGAGTTGGGTAGCTCTCAGGTACCTGACTTCTTGGGAAGTTCTTGGAGCTTGCCTGTGAGTCAAGTTGCGCATGCGTGCACACACGCACGTGCTTGTGTGTCAGTGGGAGGCTGTGAGCATGAAGTTGCGGGGGGGGGGGGGTGCATGTGGGCGTGTGGATGGGTCTCTCTCGCTCTCTTTCTCTCCCCTCCCCCACCCCCCCACCCCCCAGGGCTATGAGCCCTGGAGGAAGCAATCACAAGAACCCCAAACTCCATTTGCACTGTGGGTTTTTTCAGATTAAATCATGCTTTATCCACTCAGTTCTTTTGAAATGAGTCCTGTGGGTGGGGCCATTGACTACAGACAGATGTAGGGGAATGTGAGACACACACATATTAGTGTGACTTTTTGACAGTGGGTGACTCAACAGTGTTTCCCTAGAAATCACTGGTGTGACACTCTTAGTGGCAGCAGAGGGGAGACAGCTTGTGGCATTAACATCCCAAAAAATGTGGGAATTCTTGAGTTCATTTTGAGGAGGGTTTAGTACCCAGGGAAGAACTGAGCATTGTGGCTGTATTTTCTCCCTTTTTGAGTTCCTTAATTTTTAAAAGATGGGGATGTTATGCCTTTTAGGTCACTGAGCACCAGAGCGACTCCAAGGTGTCATTCATCGGGGTGCCCTCCTCCCGACCTTCCCATCTGCGCCCCCTCACCAAGAACCCGGGCTCCATAGCTGCCACCCTCCAACTGGGATGCCCTGCTTTTCCTTAATTTACTGATGCATGTGTGACATTTTGCTCTTTGGTGTTCCTCTCAATTTGTGACTTTGACTCTTGGTTCCGATCATCCTCAGATCTACAGGTGCCCTGTCTTCCTCGAATCAAATAAACTTAAAAGACCATATCAGCTCTTTGGTCCTTTACAAAACAAGGGCCAAGCCACCCAGCCTCCACCTGTCTTATGAGCAGAAACAAAGATAAGGCCCTCACTCAACCTGAATTGAGTTCAGGTGAACCTGAACTCAAGTCACCCTGTCCAGCCTCACCCTTCGGTGCCCTGGGGTTCCCAAAGGACAAAACAGGTCAGCCTTGACCCCAGATTCTGCCACACACTCTCAGAGGTGTGGTTGGGTCTTGGCCATCTTCAGCTCTGCTGTGCGTGTGTGCGCAGGAGCACATGACCCAGCGACACACCCATCAGTGTTGTAAGTGGCTGCATGTCTTACCTGCTGAAGGTTCTGGCTGGTCAGCGCCATGAGGCCTGGTTGGCAAATGACAGGCATGTTCTCTCATCCACTTTGAAATTACTGTGTGTTTCTTCCAGTCAGGTCACTTTGCTTGTTCTTGTGTTTTGTGTATCGCACACACGGTAGGGCTCACCTGACATGTGGTCGATACTCAGTCAGTGCTCTAAGAGATTTGGCAGTTGAAAGAGAAGCTGTGGTCACTGAGCGATCAGAGTGATGACAGTTGTGGATGAGTAGGCGGAGTGAGTAGAGTGCTGGAACCAGCCACCACCTGTGCTTCCAGCTGCCCTGAGGCTCAGCCTTGCCCACCGGGGGACACCTGGGAGATGGAGTCAGTAAAGCCCGCCTGGGGCATGCAAAGGAAAACAGGGGCTTATGTTAGCAGGGCAGCCCCAGGGGTATGGGCCGCCCTCTGCATGGGTCAGCTCAGTTCCCCTCTTTGTCCCCCAAAGCCCCTTCCCTGCTCTGCCTGGCCTCTGCTGTGCTGACCACACTGCAGTGAGCCAACCAGCCAGGGTCCCTGCTGAGGGCAGATCTCAGATACAGTCTAAGATGTTTGGCTCCTCTGTGCTCCTGCTACCTCTCCTCTTACCTGTGTGATGAGGCACTTGGTCTTTTCTGCAAACCTTTCAGAAGCCCAGCAGATCATTCTATCACTTCCCTTTTCCAAAGCCTTGTCTTTTCTTTGGGTCACCCCCACATTCTATCACTTACCCTAAGGTTGTAGTCTTGAAGGTTTCTTTTATTTAGTTATTTAAATTTATTGCACGCACACACACACACACACACACACGTATTTTAAAGCATTGTATACCCTGAGGTTCACCTTGGCACCCGTGAACCATCATTTTAATCTCGTATGCCCAATCCTCCCCTCATTTTACCACCCCCCCCAGCCTTGCTCCTATGCTTCAGTTCTGCTGAGTTTGTTAGTTTTAAGTTATACTTGTCCTTTTGTTTGTTTGTTTTTCCTATATCCTGTATATGTGGGATCATCTAGTATTTTTTCCCCCTCTTTTGGGCTTATTTCTGCTAGAATGATTTCTCTCCAAGTTATCACAAATGTGTCTTTTTGACACATATTTTGCTGAGTAATATTTCATTGTGTAATATACCACAACCTTCTGATCCATTTGCCTGTTTGGGGGCATTTGGGTTGTTTCCATGTCCTGGCTATTGTAAATAGTGCTGCAATAAACATCTGAGTACAGGTGTCCTTTTGAATTAGTATTTTTTGTCATTTGGGTAGATTCCCAGAAGTTGAATTGCTGGATCAAATGGTAACTCCATTTTCAGTAGTTTGAGGGTCCTCTACACAGCTTTGCAGAGTGGCTGGACCAGTTTGCATTCCCACCAGCACTGTAAACGTGCTTTCTCTCCACATCTGCCAGTCCTGGAGGTTTCTGGAGCGACACCCTGACTGTCCCTGAGACAACCCCGCCCGGCTCCAGCTCCTCTCTCCCTGGCTGGAGCTAGCAACTGGGAATGAATTTAACTCCAGGCTTAAGGGGGGGTGGGTGGGCATCAGGAGTTTGCTGGAGACAGGAGAATGGCAGAACAAACTGCTGCCTTTCATATTGTCATGATTTAGGTCTGGTTCACAGGCAAGCTCTCTCGCTCCTGATGTCCTAACTACATTTCACAGAAAACAGCATCACAGTAAGCCAGTCTCGCATCTTTTGGTCCTATAAAAGGAGTTATTTTGTGCCCCAAAAGTTCTTAAAAAATTCTTTGGATAAGGCAAAATATTTTAGCATTAGTTTATTTTGTAACTATATCATTTCTTTGAATACTCATGGGTGAGACCAGTATTATGAAACCCTTGATGTTTCCCACCCTCATTCTCTTTTCCTTAGAGCTCCACCTCACGGTGGGGGGTGGACGGTGTCAAGTGGTAGGGACAGGGACACAGTCTGGTGTCCATGCTCAGTCAGTTGACGATGGCCACTTTATGTCCATATATGAAGTGGAATATTAGCTTTTCAAACGTGAGAATTCTCTATTTCAAAATGTTTAAATGTACGAGTCTTTGTGAAAGAGCCATCAGTGTTTTATTTTAAACTTTCCTGAGAGATAGGTTATCTCTGGAGAACAATGATGGACTATAGGCGATGGGTCCATTCGCACAGATCCTGAACAGCAGCCAAAATCTCGGGAGCCCACGGGGCACAGAAGGAACCAATTATGTGCAGCAGATGGGGCTGGGTGGGCCAGTCCTTCAGTGCTTCCTTGCGTTGCTTTTGTTCTTAGTGCAGGCCCAATGGTAAACAGACTGTTCCAGAGTCAACAAACCCAGCCTTTCATTGCCACCGACTTGGAGATGCATCAAAGTTTGGGCTGGCTTTCAGAGGGAGCTGGTCAACTGCCTGCCCCTATCCATGACTTCACCTTGACTGAAGTGGAGTTATCTTCTGGGCCCCTCAAAAAAAGACACTGATATAAGGTTGATAATGCCTCCAAGTGCAGGTACCTCTGTGTTGCCACCTAGAAGGCCATGCTGAGGAAAGATACGGAGGAACTATGGAGAGTATTTAATAAAAATGCTGACTGATATTTGTTGGTTATATATTATGTAACATTAACTCATTTAACTCACAGCTCTATCAGATAGCATTTTCCTCCCAAGTTCACATGGTATTAGTAATACTAGGCGCAACATACTAGGTCTCTGTACCTTGGATTATAACCTGCTTTTTAATCTAACAAAAGAGGCTGCCTAAGAAATACTGATAATTTTCCTTTTGAGGTTATTCACACATCGATCTCTCCAGGAGTGATTTAGGTGGTTTTAATTATGTCTTGTGTTTTCCAATTTTTCTATTGTGTGGAGGGGTAAGAGAACAAAGTTAAATAGATTTGTTCAGAACATGATATGTTTAAATGAAGGGAGAGGAGAAACAAGTCTCAAAATGGAATGACTGTTCACCTAAGATGCCCTTTGCCAAGATGTCTACTGTTGGGAGAAACTTGGTCCCTCTGGCTAGCTGGGCAAAGGGAACAGCTTTGTTTGATACCAGACAGTGTACTCGTGATTTGCTCAAGAGTGGGTGAATTTCATCAGCACTCATACTGGAATACAGTTGGAGATTTCCCCCCTCCATATGTATTTAGGTTGACGTCGCCACGTGCATCCTCACTTGGCTGAGGACGGCCCTTTCCCTACTTGAGCACGTCCCAGCTTCTTCATGTCCATCTACTGGCTTGGTCCCATTTGTAACCCTCTCGCACCCCATTCATGGTGACCATCCTGTCCTTTTGTTACCAGTTGCTGCAGATGCTTGTAGGAAAGTACTTTGCCTGAAAGCTCTTGCCACACAACCCTGCTTCCTCTCAGCCTCCGTTGTTCCTGTCTGTGATCTGGCCCGTGGCAGCATCTCCCTTGAGCCTCTGTCCCCTTGCTTGCTCTATTCCTGTGAGGAGGTTAGCTGTGGAAGAAGCATCCTCCTGGTGGCAGGCTGGCAGGGAGAGGTGATGAGTTAGAATGAGAAGTCCTTGGGGTAGGGCTCAAGTTCTCAAGATTAGGCAAAGATTTAAAAGAACCATTTTGAGAACTTTTTGGAATAGCAAAGAGAACATTACCCAGTTTAAATATCTGTCTGCCTGTCTTTGGAACAGCACCCTGGCGGGGAGGAAGTCTTAAGGGAACAAGCGGGCGGAGATGCCACGGAGAACTTCGAGGATGTCGGCCACTCAACAGATGCTCGGGAGTTATCCAAGACCTTCATCATAGGGGAACTTCATCCGGTGAGTGCTTTCTGGGGACTTCGTTTGCTGCTTTGAGGTTATTGGTTGGCCTTGCTCAAATACGTAGACTTGTCTGCATTTAAATTTAAGAAGGTGGAAGCAGAAACTTTTCTCCCGATTTCATAGCACCATATTTGACGTAGGGAAATTGACCCAAACTTCCCTGATGTTTCTTTCCCTGGTTGTATTTTTCACTGGCACGCAGTGTCAGAACCTTCTAGTCCCCACAGTATCTGGGTACAGCATGTCGCATACTCAGGTTCCAGAGAGCCGCAAATTCTCTGGATTGTAGGGGAGGAGGGAAGCAATGAACTCAGTATAGTTTTGTTTTTTTCTGTTTTCATTAGTTTCAAGATAGTTCAATTCTATCAATTGATTAGTTTTAAAAAGTCAGCTCTGCTAAGTGAATGAACTCTGCCATATATAAAACCAACACGTTTTTCTCATTCTCACTTCCGCCAGACCTCTGGGGGTGTCATCTTTTATCTATCTGCAAAATGACTTTAGGGAAACACAGGCTGAATTTAGCTCTTTTATAAAGCCATCACTATGATATGAGTTTAGACCCTCTTGTGGCATTTTTAAATGATAATGTAAAACTTCGCTGGCCTATCAGCTGAAGTTAACAGCAAGGTATTTAAGAAGTGTAAAGTGATGGCAGAGTTCTCAGCATATCAGACAGATTCACACAGCCCCACACTGCCCTCTATCCCTAGAGTGCATGTGGCCTTCCCTCAGAACAAGAGCTACTGGTCAACCTTCCCCAAATCCTGGTTGTCCCAGTAGAGGGACCAGGTGCTACCTGGGAAAGGCTCTTTAACACGGGGAAACATGGACAAATAGGTTTTCCCTCTTGGATGAGAAACCACTAGGAAAAGGAAAAAAAGCAGAGTTTCTTACATATAATGGATGCTACTTAGAATATTTGGGATTTAAGGAAAGATTGAGCCAGGCTCTTGGTGAAGGCTGAAGAGAGGAAATCCATCTTAAATAATTTTCATTGAGAGAGGAAGTGTTTTTATGTTGTTTTGGTGCTAGAAAGTAGTACTTGGAGAGTGCTTCATTCATCTGGAAAGTTCATTTGCCCACCAGGCTTCATATTTCAAAAAAGTAAAGTGATTTTACAGTATTAGGGTGGCCTGCCCTTGAAGGTGACATTTCTGCCTCACCTGTTGACTGAGCTCACCTTTGAACACTTTTATCACAGCTACCTTACTGGAGGGTCAGTAGATTACAATTGGGAGGCAGTGAGAATTCACTGAGGATTTCACACAGATACGATACCCATGCACACATACATGCATGCACATGTACATGCCTCCCCACACATATGTACCTGTACACACTCATACAGACAGACATACCCTCAAACGGATTTGAGAAGAAAGGACAAATCTTGACAGGTATCAGCTACTCCCTGAATTTGAGGCCACAATCAGCATATAAATGCTACTCTAAAACCAGAACTCTAGATTGGAAATCTCTCCTGATAGTGAGGGCTGTTAAGTTTTGCAGTCGAGACCCATGGCACCAGCTTTTTGTTCAACCACCAGCTGGATCAATCTTAAATGCAGATGACCAAATGGAAATGTTTATAAAGAATTTGAGTCAAGCAAGAGCTTTGGAGAGGGTACTTTTCAGAAGGGTTTCTCAATCCGTAATATGCCTTCTTGTTTGATTGCAGGACGACAGGTCAAAGATCGCCAAGCCTTCGGTAAGTGGACATGTCCAACCCTCGGGGACTCTCCTACTCTTCCCTGATTGTCATTCTGTCAGCCTGGGGGCAAAGGTCTCCCCTTGCACGTTGAGGCAGGCACAGGTCGTTCTGCGCTGAGTGAATGTATAACCTGCTGACTTGCCAAGTTTGTCTTTACCTATTGGTAGCCCTGTGTTTCTTGGGGATTGCTGTGTCACCTCCATCAGACTTGCAGCCCTGATCTGGTATTTATACAGTTCTTAGTAGAGTCCTTTCTATGAGATGCTTTTCTGAGGTAGAACCTGAAAAATTTGACACAGCTTTATTTTCAGGGAACTTAAAATCTGATTGAAGACATGACCCATGTTGTCTTCATCTCCACATCACTGGAGCCAAATTGGTGTTCAGTAAATAAATGTTTTTTGCATAAATTTGATGTTGGATAAGTTAAATAATAACTTTTGGATGCATTTTCCCTGTAGGATAGAGCAGTACTTGTAGTAATATTAGCTTTACCCTGGTATTAGCTCTTCTCTCTGAGCTGATCATTTCACTTATATTTGAAGGTAAATCCACATAAGAATTAATGACAGCAGCCAGCTTTCCTAAAATTACAGGTAGGCAAGATAGTTGCTGGCACATAACTCAAGGATTATGAGAGAAAGTCTTGCTTAACACAAACAATATAATAAGATTTGGTTTATGCTCATGGGTGTATCAGAGGGTGAGATAGCATATTTCACAGAGTTCACATTCCAGCTAGGAGCATGTTTCCCCAGCTGTGGCCCACAAGACTCTCTCTGCAGCAAAATCAAGGCAATTAATGACCACATTTGTCTCCTCACCCCAGATAGTGTAAGTCTTGCATAACGCTGTTTCAAACAAAGCAATTGCATGTGTATGTTCTCCTCTCCCTGCTAGAAAATAGTGCAAGGTCATTGTTAAGATGTGAGTACTCTGGGAGATAAAAGGTGGACTTCAGAACTTGGACTGCTGGTAGTGATCACTTTGATTCATGTGACTTTAACGCCGTTTTTGTAGGCCATTTCTTTGGTCCCTGAAATTCTGTGGTGCACAAAGTTTTTGCTTTTTCTCCAGTCTGTCAGCGGAAAATGTACAATTTTTTTTTTCCTGTTGGGTGCTCAGGATGTTAATAATCTGCATGCAAATCATTCTACTGTCACTAGACAGGAACTTGAAAAAGCTAACTAGGTGAATCTAGATCTACTGTGGGCCCAACAGTTTCCCAGAGCATGAGGCCCACAACCTGAGAGCACCCCCTAGGCCCTGTCTCCTGCCATCCCGGTTTGATTTTTTCAGAGTCTCTCCTTCTTAACTCTCTGTTAGGCCATCTCTGCCAGGAAGTAGAGATGCTGCCAGGGAGCAGGTCTCAAGGCATAGGGAACAAGAACCTGCTGTTGTTGGAGGTGATGAGCAGATATAGTGAGAGAAAATGCATGACCACTTCTTTAGATTTATCTTCCTTGGCTCCCACGTTAACTTGAAGAGTACCCTTAGATAAGGCTTTTGTTCTCTGTGTGTGAAACCTTCTGTCCTTAATCAGGCTGCTAGATGGACTCTGTGGTCTAAATTCTTGAAATGTTGCCTGTTTGAAATACCCTGATCAATTGAAAATAGGTACTCCAATTATCATCAACTTGAACCTGCCCAAAGGAAAGCAATGATGTTGAGTTAAAATTGACAAAAAGGCTATTCATTTTTAACCACATCCATATCTGTCTATCAAGTTGGCTTATGTGGAGGACATCAGTAATGTTGGTAACTTTTGTGGGTTTTTTCCCACCATTGCTGTGCAAATATTTGAGTTGGTCTCATATCATCCCATGGAAAGGTCAGCTTTTCAGGGAAGAGAAAGATAATTCTGTTCGGTTCCAGGCTTTGACCTTGCTCAGGATTATGCATTGTAGGACCACCACCCATGCCCATTCCAGACCGGGTCCTAAGCTCTCTGAGGCTCACTGCACACAAGGCCCTATGGAGCATCAGGGTGCAGAAAGAGTCTTTTCTCTGTGTCCTTTGAGCACCTGTCAATTACAGATGGGACTTCATTTAGACCTCACAGCATCTCCTTTACATCAGAGTCCTGAGCGGCAATTCAAACTCTCTATCACCTCAAGCTAGAAGCACAACAGATCATAAACTATCTGGAATGTCTGCTTATTTGAAGTTCCATTTCTGGGAGATCGTTGCTGTGCCAGCCTGAGCTCAAGCCATGGCCAAGGGCAAGGCACGGACCCTACTGTTTGGGAGGTACATGTGTACATGCTGGGGTAACAGCATCACTGGAGCTCTGCCTGCCTCCTCTTCACAATTTCAGGCTTAACCTTCTAGTGTGACAGTCACGTTTTGTCTTCAATGAACGGCTGTGTTTTAGCTTTAGAACTTCTCCTAATTGCTAAATACGTTTTCTCTATTTCAGTATTCCCAGTACCTCTTGTTAATTGTATTCATATATACAACATTTGAAAAAACATCTGGCAGTGATGGTGAAAACCTTTTGGAGTTTCTAAGATTTAAAATATAATAACTGTGTGTGTGTTTGTTTGTTTTTTTTAACTTAGTTTTCTTTTTAAATGACTTATTTTTCCCCCTACCACATCAGGAATCCTAAAGGCCATATTTCCAGGTTGGTAGGTCTCTTCACTGCTTCGCTTGCACTTCCCTCAGAATTTCCTGCCTTCCCACTGACATTCTCTCCTGCCACTGCTGTGTGCTTGCAGATCTGTCCTCTGCCAGCCGTACCACTGATTGTTTTGTGAATGCTTTTTTGTCTTGTGCAAAGACCAGACTCAACAAACTGATGAGTTTCCTTAGTGTGGCTCCTCCTTTTAAGGCACTAACACTTGCTGGTGTGGAGTGGTTTTTGTTTTTTAATGCTTTTAATATGTTTTGAAGCTTATAAAGTTCTTAACTCACTAGGCCTTAGTTACTCAGCTGTGTGGGGAGGCCCGCATTTCCCCAGAGCCAACCTTAATTCAGTTTCACAGTAGGACAAGAAGCACTTTTCCCAGAAAGTGCTGGGTGGTAATATAGACTATAGCTGTGGAAGACTACGGCTCCACGGCCCTCCTTATTTCTTCATGGGTGACAGTGTGAGTCAGTTTCTGGAGCCAGTCCAGGCTCTTCTAGAAGCATTTCATCAGTTAGTCTGGCAGGAAAGGTACCAGTGAACTCTCACCATTAGTGACAGTCCTTATCTCACTGTTTTTGCTTGCCATCTCTTATGACTTGGGGTCACTTTTACTTCATCTAAGATTTGAATGAAAAACTGATGTTTACTGAAGATTTCACTTAGCATTTGAAGAATTAAACTACTCTCCTTGAAGGTAGTGGGGGCTGCTGTGTCTGTATAGGACATGTTTTCAGTATCTGTGTTAAATTACCTCTATTATCTCCTGCACCTAGGGGACTCTCTGTAGCCTGTCAATCATAGTGCCCTTCAAATTGGTTAGATTGTCATAAGTAGTTTAAATATAGACATGTGTAGAGTTTTCCTTCTGAAAAAAGAAATGATGAAATTGAGAATTTAATGAATAGATGTTTATAATGTATTTTTCCTTCTTGTTTTTTTTGAAGTATGCATTTAAGAGATGTTGTATTTTGTCTTAAAATTACACCTTTAGTCACGTGAATAAATGTTCAGCTGTTCACTTTAATGTCTTTACTCTTCTGCTTGTGTTTCAGGAAAGTATTATTACGACTGTCGACTCTAATCCCAGGTAGGTGGGTGTTTCTTTTTAAGGGTTGGTAGATGAGAGGCATCGGGTTGTGCCTGTGGCAGTGAGAAATAGCAGTATCTAAAGAAGCATTATGAAAAGGATCCAAACCTAAGAGATGACTTTTAACCTTTTACATGAACAATCGGAGTAGTTATATGGAACATGAGTTATGCAGAACTCGTGAGTTGTGGGTTGGTGCATGTGGCTGCGGGCTGGGAGGTCATTTCTGAATACTTTCAGTCCACACACAGGTTTGAGACTTCCATTTTCAAAGCAGAACCACAGCATGCAGGACTGGGGACAACCTTTAGCCATTCTGCAGCTCAAACCCCTTGCTATACAGCCTCAGGAGGGGTGTAGCCCTGGAAGGGGGGGAGCTTTCCATGACTCCCAAAATAAGAGTACTGACCCTCTGCTCCCCTGTTCATGCCACTATAAAGTCTTCATTGGTGCAAGTGACCAGAATAAAGCCTGTGAGAACATTCACTTCTGAGAACCTGTGCTAGTCTCTCCAATTTTGTGGCAGCACCCTGAGGCTGGGACAGTGTCCCCTGGGGAGCAGCAACTCCTCGTGGGAGGTCACAGTGTGGATGTTGGCTGTACCAACTATCATTGGTCTCCCATCAGCTGGTGGGATCACATGGTCGTCTGCATGCTTAGCCCATATTGCTTGTCCCCACCCGCCACCCTTGGGTTTCCTCAGCTAGACGGAGAAAGGCCCAGACATGAACCCTGAAATGTGCATGGTCACTGGGGGCCTTGGGTTGCTAGTGCTGTCATGAGACATGAGGCATCATTGCTCCCCATCTCTTGCAGCTGGTGGACCAACTGGGTTATCCCTGCCATCTCTGCGGTGGCCGTGGCCCTGATGTACCGCTTCTACATGGCAGAAGACTAGCCCTGCCTGGAGCCAGTGGTGACTGAGACCGCCCGGCTGGAGCACAGTGGCCAGTGAAGCAGCTCTCAGTAAACACACCATCTCTGGAGGAGGAATTTTAATATGCTTTTCCTGAAAAGTAATTTTAATACATGTCCCCTCCTTCTCCAGCTCTGTTAGAAACAATGAGCCCCAAACAACTGTTCTGATCTTTCTACTCCTCCACTTTTCAGTGTGCCTTTTTACTTGTCAATTTTTGATGTTCTATCACTACAATAATTTACTGGTTATAGAATGATCTTTTAAAAATATATCTGACTTTTAAAATACACCACCATGTCTGCCCGTCTGTTTGTAGTAGTGTCCCCTGGGGAGCACCTTTGGTGTCAAGGGTCTCTGGTGAGTTGGTAGACATTCCACGTTTCCCTCTTGGGCTGTGCCCTTGGGAGACTGTGGAGGTGAAGGATTGTCTTTGGACTCTGGCAGTGATTTTTCACATCTAGTGCAATAATCCTGTACTGCATGTTTCCATTGTGCTTGAGTTTTCAAGGAAATGAAGAAAAGCCCTGACTATAACAGATTTCAAATTATTGTTCTGTTTGAAATAGACGAGAAAGGGGAACGTGCCTATAGGAGCTGTAAGAGATTCCACCTCTGATTAAAAAACCTCAACATCAACATCAAACAAGCCATGAACCTGGCAAAGGACATGCCACTGTTCCCGCTCAGCTCCAGCCCGGCATTCCCAAGCCTTGGATACATGGGCTATGCTGCTCGGCATTCCTTGCTCAGAGGCAGCAACCGTTGATGTGTTCTGGGTAGGACATGTTGACTCACAAATATGTAACGCAAACTTGGGAGGAGTCAGGGGACGTTTGGAGCCTGTGTTTTGAAGAGTGTGCTGCTGCGGACCAGCCACGAGGAATCTGGCTTCCCTTTGCCCACCTGGAGCGATAGCACCTTCTGGTCTTTACTGCTTTGGATCATGTTTTTTCCTATTAAATGTGGGAGTTTGAGAGCAAGTTCTTTGGCTCTAGTGCTCCGTGGCTAGCTGTGGTGACCATGAGAGCCAGCCCGCTCGCAGCAATGGGGTTTTTTTGAAAATAATTGAAACACTTTGGAAGTGTTTATTATGGGGTGTGGAATGATTGTTAATCAGTGATGTGTGTCTCCCTGGCCTTTTCGGTTGTTGAAAGTTAGTGTTGGCGTGAACCTCTGAGGTGGGGAAGGTGGCTTTCCACACACACATGTCTTAATGAGATCGTTTGTTCAGAGTTTTAATCACCGGATGCCTGGAGCAAGATTCCCCTCTCTGTTCTACTTCCAAGTGCCTTGACTGTAGATGCAGCCACAGACACGCAAGTCAGTAGACATTGGGCCCTGTGTCTGTTTGACCTTTGGTCGTGCAGTTGCTAGCTAGCTGAAAACAGCTTTTAGGACCTTCCTTCTATTTTGTGATATTTTTACATCAAGGATTCAGTGTAAGTCCTTCCTCATTTTCCCTCAAGGATAGGAGAACATTGATTAACTGCTCAGGACCTGTATTGCAGCATCCTTAGCCAGGCTGTCTGGGAAGTAAGGGCTATAACTAAAGGGATATAGGTAAGAAATGAGTGCTTGCTACAGGGTCTCATGTGAATCCCTGCAGGAGCCAGTAAATCCCCCCAAATTGAGAAGGTGATTTGAATTCAGAGAACTGAGGAGACACATACATTAATCACACTCAAAATTTATTAAGGGTGACTTACATCTGGGGTCTCTGGGACTGGAACCCATGGGCAGAACTGTGGGTTGAGGCAGAATCCATACCTCTCCCCAAAAGAGAGCTTTTAGTAAGTATGATCTCCCTTATATGGACTAATGAAGCCATGTGTTCGGGAGATGTCACATGTGTCTTTGCCCTAGTAAACAAAGTGTTGAGTAAGGGTCAGGAGTCTGTGTTAACACATACAGCAAACAATGGGGCAATTGACCATCTTCCCAGGGTCGGGCAATTACAGGTCATGGCCTAAGATGCTCTCTGTACTTGATGGAATTACTGGGCTTAATACAAGATGGCATTGCTGTGGCTGAAATAAGGTGGAGTCACTGGGATTAATACAAAATGGAGTTGCTAGTCTTCCTAGACTTGGGGAGCCTAAAAACATTTCAGTGGCCATTACTATATAGCAAATGGCAAGAATATGGCCTGTTTTGAAATACAAAGTAGCTTAACAACTCCAGCTCATAGCTCTTTGTGGTTTAGTTTTGAGTGTTTTCTCCTAGATGTATCCATAGCAATGGGAGGGGAGAAAGCCAGTTGGACTTGCAGATAAGGATTAGTAGGTAACCTGGTTCCCAGCTCCTCATAAATCCCATCCCGTCTACACAGTTGTGGTCCACAGGGAGGCAAAGCTGGTGAGATGCTTAAAACATTTTTCTTAAGTATATTCATGTTTCAAAATTATGCAGGGTGAACTATATCTTTGATTAGTTTATCATGGGTTTATCCAGAAAAAGTTTGGTTGTGAAATTGGATAGTTTTGCTAAAGCATATACTCAGCAACTTCACTAATACTAAAGGTTCTAAGAGTAATTTTATCATTTTATTTTCATCAAGATGAAAATTTAGGTGGATATAATTTCATGCACTTATAACTTATTGGTGATTGTGTTTATATACACTTAATTCACTGACATTTTTGAGCACTTGTAGGGTGCTAGTAATGTCTGAAGTAACAGATGAATCACCTCATTTAGTCTTCACAATGGCTGCCTCCCTCCCATTTGCTAATAGAGGAGCTAGGATTTCACTTGGAATCTCTGTGACCCCATTCCATTTCCTCTGACTGAAGGAGTAGTGGGCTTATATGGTTATTTACTTGACGTCCCTATGGTGCGTTTTCTAGGGGATACATTGAGGGTGCCCTGAGGAGCCCACATAAGAGAAATAAGCATGGGCACAAATCACTGTCAGAGAATTGATGAAACTATATGCTGGGTCCTGGGCTCCCGGAGCAGAGACTTGAGCAGGCCAGGATGGGTCTCACCTGGAACGGGGTACCAGGTTGTCAGCCAGCTCTAATCCTTAACTGCAGGTCCACCTGGCTCTCTCCCCTCCTGTTACTGTGGTTGCAACTGGAAGAAAACATTCAAAAATGAAGACAAGAGTTTTGAACTGGAGTTGATAAACTGCTTTGTATTTCAAAATAAATCACACTTGTTGAGAGTCCCATTTCTTTTTCAGGTTGTGATTTTTATCAAGTATGCTTGACATTTTATACATTTTTATGATATTGCCACTAAATCAGCTTTGAAATGAAGTGGGATATCACCTGGACAGTCTTGATTTTAGCACGTTAGCTAATGACATTGGTTGGTTTTTAAGAACCACGAGGAATTGCTGAATGCTGACATTTTACTACTAACTCCACAATCTGCTTTGACTCTCAGCTGTTCTCACTGATTGTGGGAACAGGGTGGCATAAAAGAGCAAGAAATGATTCCCATTGTGTTGTTAACATTTATATTCTGAGCAGCAGGCTCAAGAAGGAAAAATGCCCTTTTCTCCACACTTCCTATTAGAGGGGGTTCGAGATGACAGTGGCCTGTTTTCCTCACTTGCTGGTGTTTCCCTCCTGGTCTATGGGAGCCTCTTCTGGAGTGTGAGCTCTTTGGCTCCTGGGCTGATGCCTCCAGGCCTGGGTGGGCAGTTGAGGGTGCTCCCCTGTGGCCACCTCCATCCTATTTTCCACAGGGAGATGCCTGGGCAACTTCCAGCACAAATTCTGGAAGCCAATTCTGTATGAAGGGAAGGCCTGCCCAGACCCTGTGAGCACGGGTGGTGCCAGGGGGAACTGACTTCCAGATCCTTCTACTCTATGTGGGGCTGTATTCTCAGGTTCTTGTGAGAAAGCACCATGAGGCAAGCGCAGGCTATGAGTAGAGGACATGGCTTTCAAAGTGGGCTCCCTGGGAACAGATAGTGTGTGGCCACAGCCCCTGAAGAGGTGGGATCCCATGTTTTCATTCATGCACAGTATAGTGAACCAAAGTTACCTCAATAAAAAGATATATTCCATAAGCACCTCCATGTGCCCCCATCTCTACTGTACCTCCTGTCTGCACCACCACCACCTCTTGCTGAACTTCTTAAAAATCTTACATAGTTTCCCGCTTGGTGACCCTCACACAGGGTCTCTGACCTGACTGGGATGAGAACCACACCCCTCTTCAAGGCTTTCGTTAGTTTTCATTGCATTTGCGCAAAATCAAAGGTTCTCTCCATGTGCCATGGCAGACGCCCTCCTGCTGGAATCCCATTAAGGTCACTTGAGTGTCTCCCTCTCCACCTGGCTCTCTGCCCTCGGGAATATGTCTCTCCCTGTCTCAGTCATCAGTTGAGTTTCTTTAGTTCTTTATATTAAAAAGCCCAGGGAGAACTAAAAAGACACTTCTCCAAAGAGGAAATACAAATGGACAACAGGCACATGAAAAACTGCTCAACATCACTAGCAATCAGAAATTCAAATCAAAACCACAATGAGATACCACCTCACACCAGCAAGAATGGCCAATATTTCAAAAAAACGAAAAAAACAAAAAAACAGGCAGCAACAAGTGCTACATGGATGTAGAGAGAAAGGAACACTCTTACATTGCTGTTGGGAATGCAAACTGGTCCAGCCACTATGGAAGGCTGTGTGGAAGACCCTCAGACTCATGAAAATGTCTACCATTCAACCCAGCAATCACTCTTTTAGGAATCTACCCAAAGGAGACCTCAGTATGGGTACAAAGAGACAACTGTACTCGGATGGTTTTGGAGCAGTGTTTATAATTGCAAGGGCATGGAAGCAATCCAGGCGTCCCAAAACAGATGAATGGATGAAAAAGATGTGGTATATACACACAATGGAATATTTATTACTCATCAATTAAAAATGACAAATTTGATGATTTTATGATAACATGGATGTACCTAGAAGAAATCATATTAGCAGAAACAAGTCAGAAAGAGACAGAAACCAAATGGTTCCACTAATATATGGGACATAGGAAAAACAAAAGGCCAGGAGGCAAAGTGAAAACAAGCTAAAAAACAAACTGGGGTTCGCAACTGGGATGGGGGTGAGGGAGGGAATGATCAGGGAGGGGAGAGCCCTGGGAATTACAAAGATGTGAAATAAGTATTTAATAAAGTATTTAAAAAATTAAAAAAATTAATTATCTGTCTGAAGCTGTTGGTCCTGATCCCCATGGGCGTGGGCATCAACCTCCAACTCCTATCTCCCTGAGGGAAAAGATGATGTGAAGGAAGGTGAGGTGTTCCTGCGGAGCTGTGGGGAGCATGGCTGCAGCTGCTGTCTCTGCAGCAAGCAGTGACAGTTCCAGAGCAGCAGCAGGAGGAACCTGTCCCAACCGGCTTCTTGGCTTTATCTGCAGTGCCCAGTGGCTTCTGTATCGGGGCGGGGGTGCTGGGCTTGGGAGGTTCCACTTGGGTCATGGGCACTACCAGTGGCAAGCTCCCAGCCCAGGTGAAGAGGGACAGAATGTGGCTGCCCACAGGGACTTCTGAGGCCCCTGCGAGATGCTAGCCTGAACCTGGGCACAATACTGAGCACTGGCCTTACTGGACCTGCCATGGTGGACCAGCAGGAGCCAAGGTGTTCACACGAGGGCCTGGTGTCTACCTCAGAAGCAATTAAGAAAGGGTACATGGCGGCCAGGCACGGTGGCTCGTGCCTGTAAGCTTCAGCCTATGAAGCAGCTGGGGCTAGGGATCGCGGTTCAAGTCCCGCCTGGGCCCGTAGTGAGACCTAGTTCCAAAAAAATAGCTGGGCGTGGTGGTGCGCACCTGTCATCCCAGCTACCTGGGAAGCTGAGGCTGAGGGTTGGTTGAGTCTGTGGTACCCCGGGCAACGAGAGCCTGCGGTTCCACGGGTAAAAATAGCGAGACGAGACCTAGTCTCAAAAAAAAAAAAAAAAAAAAAAAAAAAGCAAAAAAAGAGTACATGTACCTCTCAGGGTGTGTGTGTGGGAGGTGAGGTGAGAGGTCTCACGGGGTCATAGTCTGCAATCCTTCAGCAGATGTTAGAGAAGAGAGACCACGAAATCCTTGCCTAAGTTCTGAAACATGGATCACAGTCTTATTTGGCATTTGGTGACCAAAGGTGAACATGTCCATCAAAATACAAACAGATCCCAAGTTGTGGGCAGGGAAAGTCTTAAAAAATGGAGTAAGAGGTAACACTTGTTTTTTTCTCTCTACTGTTACCTCAGACCCAGGTAACTTCCTGGTCACTTAATCCCAGTAAGCCATGAAATTCAGTAAAAAGTCAAAGTCTGTGTGGAGTTTGGGAGCAGAATCTCTGGGTCAAATGAGGAAAGTTGCTTTAAGGGTACAAGACCTTGGAGCCTGGTGACCCTGGAGGAGGCCACAGAGGGTGTGGAGATCCTCCGTGGTGTCCCTTCATGAGCAGCAGCCAGTCCTATGACTGCTGTATGCAGGGTCTCTGGCACCAGGGCTCAAGGGATCCAGGGTTAGGGCTTGGCCATGACATAATCCACCCACCATCACTTTGGCCCCTTTGAAGGAGGAGGAAGCAAAATGACAGCATCAAATCAGTGAAAAGACAACACACAATGGAAGCAAAGTCTGCCCACTATGGATCTCATGAGAGGCTGAGGAAATGCTCCTGCTGCTCAGATGAGGAGAAATGTGAAGACACAAAAGCCCATTGAATGGCAGAGCCTTCTAAATGGGAGGATGCCATAGTATGGGGACTCTTGTCAGCTAAGCGTTTGTTAAAAAGATGAACCCAATCTAAGGAAAGTCATCTCCCTCCTCTGAGAATTAGCTCTTTCCCAGTGTTCCTCTCAGAAGCATCCATCCCATTTATGCCAGAAGGAGGTCCTTACTCACTGCTCCCTAAAACCTGCAGCACCATCAGGGCAACTTTCCTTAGGACACAGGGTGTGAACCCGCAGGAAGGCTTCTTCACTTTCTGCTTTGTCCACTTACCTGCAGTTTGAACTAAAATGCATGACTTTGCAATTAAAAGGAAGTAATCACCCTGATAATTCAGTCTGTTCTCTGACTCATATCCAACCACCTCTGCACATCCAACTCTCCTTTTCTGAATTATTGCCACTTGTGCTCTGGCCGCCCCCTCCCAAAATGATCCTGCTATCACTTCCTTTTCACATTGTATTCTTAGAGCCTATCCAATTCCTGGCCCCTTGGAGGTGTTTGTTGACTGAATAACTAAACTAATAAATGACCAAAGTCCCTTAGTGGGTTTCTACCTCCAATCTGCATTTCTGATCTCTGATTCCCATCATCATCAGATTATTCTTTCCACAGCACCACTTTGATATCACTCTTGCCCAAAAGCCTTGGCCTGGGGAACAAGTCTAAGGCAGCACTGAAATTACTGGGTTAACAGTCCCACAGCCGGAAGGTGAGTGAGTTTTAAAATCTGCAGGTCAGAGGCTGGCTGAGTTCTGTGCAGTCACATTCAGACCCTAGCAGTTACTCAAGGTGGAGAGAGGCGGGAAAGATGTTATCTGATAATGCTGCCATTCTTGGCACAGCAGACCTCACCTCCGGGGCGGGCGCACCCCCAGAGAAGGCCATGGAAGTGCCTGGTCTTGGAACCCGTCCAGACACGGAGGGCAAGGGAGTGCAGAGGTTATCAGCGGCTGGCGCAAAGGAGACAGTGGCCTGCTGACGAGGCCCAGAAGTTCTGTGCCCTTGAACCCAGCCTGATAGCTTCTGTTCTGCGTCCTTTATCTCTGTCAGGCAGCAGCTACGTGGGTTCCAGGACTGGGTCTGAGCCTGGAGACTCTTCTAGGCTGGTTAGATCCTTGGCAGTGAGCCCTCCCCCAGAAAGCCTGCTGGAGGGACCTCCAGTGACTCTTTCTCCTAGGAAAAGAGACTATTTTGACATTCCTGGCAGTAACAAGAGGAAGCACTTCCTCTTCTTGGGGGGAGTCTAGTTGCTGACAAGCTCCTGAAAGAGCCCAGCAGATACAATTTAGAGCAATGTAAAGTTTGTGGTGGAAGTTTCCACTTAGAAAACAACCCTGTCCAGGGAAGACTGAGGCAGGCCTTTGCCCTTACCACTGACGCTCTTCACTGTGCATCAGTTTTTCATAATCATCATACTGCCCCTTCTTAGCTGGGCCCCTGTATTTTTCACATTCCAACTACAGCCCTTGGTGCTCTGTCCCAATGCTGTTCTTGCAGGGCGGCGGACACTCTCCTGCTGGAAGTACTCACCTTTAGGACTACAGGGCATCCATGCTGCCTCTGTGGACAGAGTCAGGCCCAAGGGTTTTTTATAAAGGTTTTTATAAAGCAGGGCTGAGGCAGCACATCTTTATAAAAACCTATGCTGCAGTCTTACAGAGTTTCCTCTCTTTTCTGTTTGATTTCATGTTCACTGTCTCCTGTTCTTTTTTTTTTTGAGACCAGGTCTCGCTATTTTTGCCCATGGAACCACAGGCTTATGTTGCCCATGGTACCACAGACTCATCAAGCAATCCCCAGCCTCAGCTTCCCAGGTAGCTGGGATGACAGGCACGTGCCACCATGCCCAGCTATTTTTTTTGGGACTAGGTCTTGCTATGTTGCCCCAAGAGGGTCTCGAACCGAGATCTCCAGTCTAAGCCGCGACTCCATAGGCTGTTGCTTACAGGCATGCGCCTCCGTGCCCAGCATGTCTCCTGTTCTTATTTTTAGTCTGTAGCACACACTGTCTTACTTGCAGAACTGGGTGGTTGAGTTCGCAACCAGGTGAAGTGGGAGGAGAGCCATCATTTTATCTGAACTTCTGTTACATTCACTTAAATGTTCATAAACTTGTCAAGAGTTCTGTAAGTATGGGTCCCCAATTGCATGCAAAATGCATCACTTAAAATTCTCCCCTCCTAGAATTTAAGATCCTGGAGCAGCTTCCAGAGCCTCCTCAGTTCCACCCATTTCTAGGATTTTCAAATGTTCTACCTAGTCTTTTATAGTTGTCTTGTGCCCAACTATGCAACCCTCTTAACAACCCCTCTGGCCAAGCTTTCAAAGGCGTTCAACTTAGCCTTAACATTTCTTCAAAGCATCAATTTCTGTGTTCTCAGGTTCTGTAACATTCAATTAGATATGTAAACATTCAGTTACAGTGGAGTTGCAGTGTCAGTCAAATAAGCAGATGGGGTCAAATCCAGGTGACCTGCACTCAAGGAGATGGAGCAGGGCAGTGGAGGCATTCGGAAAGGCGGAACCTTAATTAAGCGAGTCACTGTTTTATGGGCAATGGTTGGTGTGTATCTGAGAGGATGCAGGGAGAGATGGTTAATACAGTGACCAGGTTAAGAAGAGAGAGGCTGGCAAAGCTCCTGCTCTAACTTACACTGCCGAGTCTCATTAACTCTGACTCATCTCCAGCTCAATGACAGATTGCCATCTATAACTCATGCTCTGGTAGGTGCCTTCTCCATGAACAGCTACTGTGCTATTCAGCAGCAGTTCTCTCTCAGTGGAGAAAACCAAAGGAATGCTCTTTTGAGTAACTTCTGGCCCATCAGACTAGCAGTTGGCTTAAATTAGAGGCACCTGAAGCTCAGAGGGTCTGGTAGCCACTAGAAAGAAGCCCCAGGAATGATAAGCATTTCTTTGAAGAGCCCATTTTTCTGAGAAGGCACTCAGTAACTTTTCTTAATTTCTCACAGGGCCTATATGATCCTCCAAAGATCAAATACCACTTGTACAAGAAAAACTGTTTCTCTTCAATCCATAGCTGTTCTTAAAATTCATGCACCAATTATGCGCTGAGCACCCACTGGGAGCTGGGAGCTCTCTCCATCTGAGGGCACAGCCCTGAGCTAGGTGCCATGGTCCTTGTTCTTGCGAAGCTGCATTCTGCTGGGGAGCCAGGCAAGTTTGAACAACAGCCACTGACATCTTGTGACTAGAGTGAGGCTGGGAGGCAGTATAAAGAAGCTGAAGAGGCCTGTAACTTTAATTCAGGTGATTAGGAAATCCTCTATGAACTGCAAATGCTTGTGTGGTGATCTCTATGAAATGAGTGAAGGAGCCATGAAGTATGTGATGAAAAGTTTTCACGAGAGAGGCTGTAAGCGCAAAGGTCCTGGGGCAGTGGTGTGCTGGGCTTTTTTTTTTTTTTTTTTTTTGAGACTAGGTCTCGCTATTTTGCCCAGAGAACTGCAGGTTCACATTGCCTGGGGTACCACGGACTCAAGTGAGCCCCAGCCTCAGCTTCCCAGGTAGCTGGGATTACAAGCATGTGCCACCACGCCCAACTATTTTTTGGGGGGGACTAGGTTTCGCGATTTGCCCCAGGTGGATCTTGAACCTGTGGGCTCAAGCAGTTCCTAGTCCTGGCCTTGCTCTGTAGGCTGCGATTAAAGGCATATGCCACCATGCCCAGCCCGATGCTAGGCATGTCTGAAGAACTAGGCTTGTTTGCCTTAAATAGACATGATCTGATTTACATGTAGGGAGTCCATTTGGACATGTAGACTACAGGTAGCCAAGAGCTGGTGTAGATTTTTCAAAACGGACATTTTAATTTTTTCTTTAAATGGACATGTTAAAATTGTAGTTATTACTTTTATACATATTTATAGAAAAGCAAAGCAAAACAAGACATATAAATTGAAAAAATATAAAAAGAACATTTAAATAGATCACCTAAAATTAAGTTGATTAGAATTTTAACATATTTCTATAGGCACACATACACATATATACTAATTTAGCATTTCTTTATATGCGTACATATATATCATATATAAATATATATGCACATACATATTGGTATGCTAATCTAGTTATTTTTAGGGAACCACCAATTTATATATTTTCTAGACTTTTGATTTGTCTTATTTCATTTTTCTATGTATCTTAGAGATGTGTCCGTTTCATTTTTCTGTATCTATACTAAATACCTATATCTTTCCAGAATCACTTTTCATATTCCTTTTTTAAAAAAGCAAACAAAATGGTATTGATCACTTTGGAAAGTTTGCAGTGAGTATTTTTGTATTTTTCACTGACTATCTAGTTCCCACTGATAATAGCATCTCAGTTTGACTATGGGGATAGTAGCCTTTTTCACTCTCTGCTATGTGATATGATGAGATTGACCCCACACCTAATGCCAGTATGAGTTCTGATTTGCTTGAGCTAAAAAAAATATCCTGTCTCTTGGCCATCATACGGTATATTTCACTCTGTCAGAACCAACTAGGTGAAAGAGAAGTTTGTAGGTACTGGTAGGAAAGCAGAAGGCTTTCTCTCCTCAGGGCATGCTGTCAGAAGAAATCAGTTCTCCACCCTTCATCACAGGTGTTAAGAGGTATGTCTGGAACTGCTGCAGCTGTTTTGACATCATGACCTTGGGTCATGCTAATGTAGAGACTCATGTCATCTGGGGGTGAGACTGCCTCTCTGAAACACAGTTTAGCAAACTGGGAAAATCTGAGTCCTTGAAGATACAGGCTCAGCTTCTGGGTCTAGCCTCTCAAGGTTAGATCTTTCACAAGGCTTTTCATGTGGTTGGGAGAATATGATAGTGCGAATTATGTGACAAGGGTTGGCCTACATGAATACTTGTTTCTCTGGGTTCAACCTGAGTTGAAATCCATAAATTGCTGTAATTGGCTAAGTCTCTTACCACTTGCAACTCAATGACGCAGCTATATGAGTTGGAACTTAAAAACATGCCCTCCAGGAAGGGGCCTTCACCATGCCTCTCCTGGGCACTGATGAGTAGGGTGTTGCTGCTGTCAGAGCAGTCTGGCTGGGGTCAGAATTGGGGTTGGAGGGTGCAACAAGGCCCTGGGCTCCACACCCTCGCCCTGTCCCCTGATATGTTGCCATGGCTCCTGGCCTATGTGAGCCAGCCTTCCTGAGCAGGGGCTGCGGGGAACTCAGGGTGGAGGCCACATAGACCTTTAAAAGGTGGAGGGCATTTGGCCCTGGTACTCTTCCTGTATAAGTACCATGCCCTAACCAATTGCACCACTGGAGCTCCCCTGGTACTCTTCCTTTTTCAGATGTGGCTAATACCCTGGTATGGCTGATGGGACAGATAGCATCTAGCAAGGTGCTGAACAAATAATCTTCTTTCCCTCTCTCTCACACTGCCCTTATAAATAAAGCTTCTTTTTTTACTTCTGTGTCTGTTTTTGGGTCCTGGCCCAGGTTCTTAAGCCATGGGTGGTGACTCACAAACAGGGGCACCCACTTTTTATTTCCAGGGTTGCCTACCAGCACTGCCAGCACTCTTTTTGCAGCTGAAACCTCAGCAATACAATAGCTGCAACCATGCACTGTGGTGGCAGCACATTGGTGCCTGCAGGTGCGGGGTGCTAGACAGACTTGGACTGCCCTCTGGTTTCTGTCAGCCCCAGCCTGGAAGAACCATGATTGGGGATGAGGGTTCCCTGTTCAGATCAGCAAGCAGGAGTAGGAGGTGCTCCAGAGTCCCCTTCCAGTGAGGCTGTCAGTAGATTCAGGGGTGGGAAGATTCAAGTCTTCCTTGGGGGTAGACTTACTGTCTGTGGATATGCTCTCATCTTACACACTAGTTTGGTCAAAAACAAGTGCCTTTCTCTGAATGTGTTGAGAATGGACAGAGAAGATCCTGAGATGCATACAGGTAATTGAGTTTTTAAAGGGCAGGTGAGTCTTTGGAAGTTGCTAGAAAGAATTTGGGTGTGGCAAGATAAGAGGACCAGGGCTGTCTTTCAGACACAAGGAAGCCTTTCTGAGTCAGAGCATGCACCCTTTGGACTATAGGGCATTCCTGCCTGTTACTCAGGCAGCTTCAGCTATCAGCCACGTTTCCTGAGGCTATAGGCACCCATGTCCTTGGGGAAAGAGAAATCCTAAGGCAGCATTTGCATGTGCATAAAGCACTGTTAAGGAAACATGTATCTACCATGTGCATGGAGATATGTAGAAATAAATCTCCCTTCTGAGGGCCAGGGTGGGGGAGGAGCTGTCAGGGGAGATTGGTGATGGATAGGATAGGATAGGGGGAGGTGATAGCGGGACCCGAATGCTTAGAGAGTGGGGTTTCCTAGAAGAACATCAGATTTCCATGACAAATAATGCACCGCTGTTTCTTTTAATACATGTGGTGAAAAATGACCCTCCAGACTTTACAGACCAGAGGTAAAGAATGTCACAGTCACTAGTTGTCCAATGTTTACATTTGAGACTCCATCTAAGGAGTGTATTTTGATGTACTCCCCGTCCTTTGACGGAGAGCTCCATTAACAGGGGGCTCCACTAATGGGGGGACTCCTAGTTCTAGGAGGGACCTGAACACTCTCCTAGTTATATTGGTTTGCTGGTCTCTGTGGGGTTCCTTGACTTGGGGCTCTTGTCTGCCTACATCTCATATGTGCCATGTCCCCACATGCCCATGTAGCAGTGAAGCAATCCCCTAGGATGACCTCAGCAGAGCCAGCCACAAATCAGAGTGTAAACAAACTGGGATTTAGGGTGAGTTGGTCAGGTTTTTTTTTTTTTTTTTTTTTTTTTTTTTTTTTTTTTTTTTTTTTTTTTTTTTTTTTTTTTTTTTTTTTTTTTTTTTTTTTTGTTTTTTTTTTTTTTACTATTAGCCTCTATGACCAGCACTAGTGGTGTTTTGCCCTCCCCATGATTGCACACACCTGGTCCAGTGGGTATGCGCATACATGAGTGATTTCACCTGGCCTGGGAGGCTAAAAGGGTGGTGTTACTCTAGGGTGAGAGAGCATGGGAAAGGAGAAAAGAGAACACCAGGAATGCCTAGAAAAAGAGCGTGAAGCTCTTCCTTGGGGACTGGGGGACTTGCCTGCCTCCCAGCCCCATGGCCCTTGACCTGCCTTGCCTTGCCTGGTGTGTCTATGTAACTGCTAGAACCAATAAAGAACTTGCACTGCAGTTGGCACCAGGAACAGGATGCTTACCATACAGGATGCTTACAGGATGCTTTCACTGGCCCCTGAAAATCAACCCCCCCCTTTTTTTAAATTCATTTTATTGATTTGTCACAATTGTGCATTAACTGATCCCTCCTCCTCCCTCCATATCCCCACTCCATATCCCCCCTCCAGTCACTCCATCTCCCATTTTTCTGCAATTTGTTGGTTGGTTAAGTTGGTGTTCAGTTGTTGGTTGTTTGACCCGTTCTTT
>PVHY01006833.1:0-71572 GCA_004024945.1 Uropsilus gracilis | reverse complement strand
CCCCGGGGCTTTCCCACTTCACTAACATTTGTTAACTATCTTGATCTTTTGCACTCTTCACCTCCCCTGCCTTCTTCCTCTTCCTCCTCTCTCGCTCCATGGTTCAGTCCCATAGGTTGTTTTCATTTTTTATTTGTTTGTTTGATTTTCCCTATATCCCTCATATAAGTGAGAATTTTCTGTTTCTTATCCAGGATATATACATGGTTTATTTATTTTTTTTGGGACTAGTTCTCTCTATGTTGCCCAGGGTTGTCTGGAACTCATGGATTCAAGTAATCACTAACTTCAACCTCCCAGGTAGCTGGGATTATAGGCGTGCACCACCATGCCCAGCTAATTTGCTGCCCCCCCCCCTTTTTTAAAAAGAGAATAGGCCTCTCTATGTTGCCTAGGGTTAACTCAAACCCATGGACTCAAGTGATTCCTAGTCTCAGCCTCCCAGGAAGCTGGGATTATAGGCGTGTGCTCCCATTCCCGGCTGGCTAATATTGCTGCTGCTTCTCCAGGATATATATATATATATATATATATATGAATATATATATTCATTAGCAATGAGCAGTTAATAATTACATTCATAGCTCCATGTCAACTGTTCCTTATAAGTGCTACATTTTTGATTTAGCCCTGACAATTTATGCTTGTACAATAGTGTTTACAACTTTTAAATTATGTTTATATTTGCTATTTTATTTATTCCCCTCTTTTTAAAACTCTGAGGTCAGCATGGTAACACTTTTATCTGTCTTACAGAAGAAGGCAAACTGATACAGAACTTCCTTGTAAAATATAAAAGGCTAAAAATGTAAAATAATCTTATTATCAACAATTTCCTCTTGAATTTAAGTCTCTTTTTTGGTCCAGTACTCATCTTACTGTGTATATGTATTTTTCCATATAAAAAGATCATATAAAATTGACTATTTGCCATATTGCTAGTGGCTAGTAACCTTGGTTTTCTATATTAATTTTAGAGGTGTTCATGGTGGATTTGAAATAGTGTAATATGCATTATGTTTTTCAGTTACTTCTGTGTGCCTGCTTACAGTTTGGAGGCATTTCTCAGGCCCTTCTACAATCCACATTTTAGTTTAGAAAACAAATGAATTTGTGTTTAAATAAAAATAAACTAAAATACTAACTTAAATTGTATATTCTTAGTTTCTTTTGGAGGGATTTGAGTATGGTTACTAAATAATACCTGTTAAAGAGCTGGGCACGGTGGCTCATTCCTGTAAGTGACAGCCTATGGGAGCAGCTGGAACTGGGGATCGTGGTTTGATCAAGACCCACCTGGGGCAACATAGTAAGACCTAGTTCCAAAAAAATAGCTGGGTGTGGTGGTGCGTGCCTGTAATCCCAGGTACCTGGGAAGCTGAGGCTGGGGATTGCTTGAGAGTCTGTGGTACCCCGGGCAACGTGAGCTTGAAGTTCCACGGGCAAAAATAGTGAGACCTAGTCTCAAAAATAAACAAACAAACAAACAAATAAATAAATACCTGTTTAAAAAAATCTAAACAGTAATATAGAAACAGAAAATAGAATTCTATGTCAGATTGGGGAGGTGGAAATAGGGAATTGTTTTTCTTTTTTTTAAATTTTATTCATTCTTTAGATTTTATACAATATCAGCAAATGGTTATTGGAAAGCCTTCCCCTCCAGTTGATGTCTCCTCTGTTCATTCAGACCCCTCTCATTGTTTGTTGATCTATACTGAGTCCTTTGGTCTCTTCATTTTCTATGGCATTTTCCTTTTCTTGGGTGAGAGACTGTGATCCTGGAATATAGCAAACTGTGCTGGTAGGTGCTCAGTCTTAACTTTGCATTGGGTAGCAGTTTGTGCTCATTTGGAGTCTACTAGTATCTTCTCATTGTTGTCTATCTTCTCCAATCAATTCTGTGTCATTCATTATAGAAGATACCCATGAACAGGCATCTACTGGATGCCTTTGCAAATTGCTTCCTCTCCTTCTTTCTGACTGTTGCTTTGCTGTGGGATTGAGGCCCCATCTCAGTGACCTCCTTCTCTCATAGAATGGGGAGGGGCACCTTGCTCTCTTGGGTGTCGTATCAGCCCTTAGATTTTGACTCGTCTACTATGTTGTGTGGCTGTAGGTGTGACTCTGTGACAGGTGATGTCCATGGTCATTTCTCCAGTCCATTGTACAATGTCTTTCGTGATTACTATTCCTTCTTTTTCATTCCGCTTGATGTGTGAGCTGGATCTTTATATGGTCCCTCACCAATCCTGTCTTTTCATGGATTATTAGTCCTCATTCCTTCTGAGGACTGAGTGGGGTGAGAGTGAGAGATAGGGGATGCCTCTATAGCCCCCCCAATCTCCCCCACCAAACCAGAGCCCACCTGAGTCAAATGGCCACTCCGGGAATTGTTTTTCAATGACTGTAGACTTTCACTTTTTTTTTTTTTTTAGACTAGATTTTGCTATTTTTGCCCATGGAACTGCAGGCTCTCATTGCCCGGGGTACCACAGACTCAAGCAATCCCCAGCCTCAGCTTCCCAGGTAGCTGGGATTACAGGTGCGCACCACCACGCCCAGCAATTTTTTTGGAACTAGGTCTCGCTACGGGCCCCAGGCAGGACTCGAACCGCGATCCCTAGCCCTGCTACTTCATAGGCTGAAGCTTACAGGCACGAGACTTTCACTTTTTTTTTGAAGTAGAAATATTTTTATTATTTAACCTTCTAATTTGATTACAATAATAAAATCACAAATTATCTAGTTAGATTATGTGTTGATTTTTCTTGACATTTTTCATAATTTTCTATTGTAATTTGTTCTGTTTTGTTTGGAATGAAAAAATAACTGAATTAAAAATGCTAAGATGTTAAGAAATAGTGGTCACGATAGCATATTAATGTTACCATCAACTTTAACTTTTGCAAGATGAAAAGTTCTGGAGATCTTTTGCACAACAGTGTTAATGTATTTAACACTACTGAACTGTACACTTAAAAGTCATTAAGATGGTAATTTTCCCAGTGAACACACAGGTCTGGAGAAAAGGGACAGTCTCCATCACCATAGGAAGCATCACAATAAAGGAACCTGGAGAACATACCATGCACCTGCCCTGTAAGAAGTTCCTGACATGCTTGACTTGGCTACCACCTCAGTTACTCCTGGAGATCTGAGCAGCCTGGTCTGCTGTGTTCCAGGAGTGCACATCCTTACCCAGGAAAAAAAGACATTGTTCCAGAAAAAGAAGAGACCGGGGAGCTGAGCATTGACCAATGACTTGCAACAAGAGAGGAATTGGAGTAACTGGAGTGGGAAGTGGGAATTGGGGGAGGGAGGAGTTTAGGGGTACAATGCCTAACGGAGGGAGGGCCATACCTAAGGGAAGCAATAACTATACAAATATGACTGATGTTATATGAAAATTAGAAAATAAAAAATATTATAATGAAATAAAAGGTAATTTTGCATTTTTTTTTTTGTGTGTGTAGCCATAAAAACAATACATTAAGTCGGGTGTGGTGGTGCACGCTTGTAATCCCAGCTACCTGGGAGGCTGAGGTTAGGGATCACTTTAGTCAACCCCGGGCAACAAAGCAAGACCTAGTGTCTTAAAAAAAAAAACAACAACAGCAAAATAACAATACATTAAAAATACATTAAAGGTGGACATAAACATAAAAGGTACATAACTGCATAAAGTTTAATGTATCAAATGTTCAGAAACAAACATTTGCAGTGACTATCCGTGAGATTACATTTAACTGAATCTTGGTGTTATGACTTGGTATTATCCTTGAGGCTTCTGCAGCACTTGTATCTTGGGTAAAATATGAGCCTGGCTTTAATTTTAGGCTCCCGCTGTATTTTGTTCAGTTAATATGGGAAAACGTATTCTTGCTTCTAAAGTATAATTTTTCATTTGGGTTTCTCTGGCAAGAGCAAGAATTATATTAAGCTAAATGATACTTCCATACTTTCACTCAGGAACCTCCTTTCCATAGGCTGTCTGAGCTATTTGGAAATATCTTAGGCTTTGCAAAATTAATAAGTGATTAGCATAAGATCCTACTGTAGTCATCTGTAATATGCAGTGGTTTGTGCAGGAGCTCCTCAATTTCCTCCAGTAATGGCTGTCAAAATTTCATTATTCTAACTTCTGTTATAATGTTAGTAGACACTGCTGTTTTATCCTTTAGTCTGAAGATTTAATTATAAAATAACTTTTCACTAAAAAGTAATTTATTAAAATAGAAAGGCTCCCTAACCGATAGCTAGTAATTTTCCTTTCTCAATGTTAATTTTCCTTTTAGTACTGCTACTAGGCAAATACAGCGATTCAAATCAGCAAATACATGTTGTGGAGCTTTAAATAAATTCTCATCACACGTGATAAAATTTTTTTTCACGGTCTAAGAAAATCCTGATTAGTTCCTGCCCTTTTTTTGGATTTCATCTTTTATCTTCATTCTTAGGCCTATTATACGTTCACTACAATTACTTTGTCCTGGTATGCTTGTATTTCTCCCCTGATTTGGGCTGTTTGCACTTGCCATCTGGAATTGTCTTTTGCCCATGTATAGTTATGCTTATTTTTTTAACATTCAGATATCAACTGAATATCATTGCCTTATCTACTGTAGCTCCATAGTCATCTGTAGTCATATTGCCCTATTATTATTTTCTCTGTAGCTCTTCTTACTATGTGAAAGTTTTTTTTTCTAAAATAATTTTGTTCAGATTTTGAAAGGTCAAGTTTATTAGGAAAAGGAGAAAAGGAAAAAAAGAGAGGTACCTGCGTGGTCACCAGTAGTCAAGAAAACTGCCTATACATTGTATTTTTTAAGAATTGAGGTAATCTTAGTTTATAGCACTTTTTATGATTTGGGGTTGTAGTTTCATACCTCTTGGGATGTATATTACCATACCACACCCATCACTAAAGTACCTGCAGTTCACTATCATAGTCTGTTGACCCCTTTCCTCTGCTCTGTGTGTCTCATCTACCCCATCCAGTTTCTAGGGTTTTTTTTTTTTTTTTTTGGTTTAGTTTTGTGTTCCATTGTTGTGTTTCTGTATAGTTAAAATATGATTGAAGCCATCTGATATTTAGCTTTTCCCTTTTGATTTATTTTACTTAGGATAATCTCCCTGCCCCAGCTCCATTCATTTTGTTGCAATTAGCAGTTCATTTTTTTTTTTTTAAATAGTGAAGTAGAATTCCGTTGTGTATATACACTGCATCATCTTTACTCATCTGTTGTTAGGCACTTTGGTTTGCATAACCTGCATTTGTAAATAGTGCTACAATGAATGTAGGAGTGTATATATAGCTCTTCAAATTAGTGCTTTTGTATTCTTCATATTAGAATATGAGGGGAATTGCTGGGTCATATGGTAAATCTATTTTTAAATGTCTTGAAAAGCTTCCGTACTGTTTTCCATAGGGACAGGACCAGTCTATTTTCCTACCAACAGTTTTTGTTTTTCATATCCTCACCAATGATTGTTTTTGATCTTTTTTAAAATGAATTAATTATTATTTACTTTATATCTGTGTTAATTTTTGGGTAGTATTAGGTTTCTCACCTTCAGTATAGTTCCTGTAGTTTTCTTACCACATGGCACCTGTGATCCATCACTGTAGTTCCTTGCGTTCTGTTTCTGATCTTTTTAATCTGAGCATTCTCCTGAGTGTAAGGTGGTATCTCTTGGTGGTTTTGATTTGCATTTCCCTAATGTCAATGATAATGAGCCCATTTTTCATGTCCGTGGGCCATCTCTATGTCTTCTTTGGAGAAGTATCTGTTTTGCTTCTTGGTGCATTTTTAAATTGGGTTATTTATTTATTTTTTGTTGTTGAATTATTTGCATTTTTAGTAGCTCTTAGATACTAGCTTCTTGTCAGATATTTGATGTGCAAGTATTTTTTAGTTGATAGAGTTATCTTCATCTTAATGATCATCCCCTTTACCATGCAGAAAGAAAATTATTGGGGTTGATGCAATCCCGTTTGTTTATTTATACTTTTTTCCCCCTTGTGCTTGGTGTCATGTACCCAATGACAATCAAGTACCCAATGACAACTTTTTAATTTTTTAAATTTTTTTAAACATTATATTATAGTTTACTCCTAAACTGCCTAATCATTTGTGAAGTTTTTTTCCCCCCCTAGTTTGTTTCTTCTCTTCTCTCTTTTTTTTTTTTGAGACTAGGTCTCTCTATTTTTGGCTATGGAACCACAGGCTGATGTTGCGCGTGGTACCATGGACTCAAGCAATCACCAGCCTCAGCTTCCAGGTAGCTAGGATTACAGGTATGCGCTATCATGCCCAGCTATTTTTTTGGGGGACTAAGTCTTGCTGTGTTGCCCCAGGTGGGACTCAAACTGTGATCCCCAGACCCTGCCGAGACTCCATAGGCTGTCGCTTATAAGCATGCGCCACCGTGCCTGGCTGTTTTGTTTCTTGATCATCTGCCTCTGCCTTTGCCTCCAAGAATGTAAGCTTTATGGGAGTGGAAAGCTTGACTTTCTTTTTCACCATTATATCCCCATGTCAGTGTAGCAAATGCTTAACAGTTGGATAAGTGAGCAAGACACAATGAAAATTTACATGAAATTATAGAGTTTAGGCAATTCAATGACTGTATTACAAGAACATGGAGTCTTTTTTTTTTCTATTTTATTTATTTTTATTTTTCTTATTGTTTGCTTACATAGCTTGTGTTTGTAGTCATGATCCTCCTCCTGCCTCCCCTTCCCCTGGTCCTCCCTCTGGTCACTCCAGTTCCTTTCTCATTGTCAGTTGTTGGTTGATGATTGACCTGTTGGTCTCTTTCCTCCTGGTTGAAGTCCTGCATTCCTGGGGGATCAGTTCTCCATGAATATTTTTAGGGCAAGTGGCTTAAGCATGTCAGCAAACCTCCTTTTGGTCTGGTGTGTGGACTGGCTCCCTACATTTCCCACTGATACTTTGTTGTGACCTTGTTCCCCCGTTGAGATGCAGAGTCTCCTTGCTATGTTGAAAGTGTTTATGATGGGGAGGAGGCATGGACTCTTAAAGTAGAGGGGTACATAGTATGTTATGGGGCCACAAGTAGGACAGAGAGAAGAATTAATAATTTCTTCTAATTGTAATCATGGGGTATCATAAAGGAGTTAAAGCATTGCTAGTATTTCTTATTTTATATTAAAATAATCTCCCCACCCACATATATACACATATATACATATTCATACATATATACTTAATCTTTTTTTTTTTTTTTTGAGACTAGGTCTTGCTATTTTTGCCCGTGGAACCGCAGGCTCTGGTTGCCCGGGGTACCAGAGACTCAAGCAATCCCCAGACTCAGCTTCCCAGGTAGCTGGGATTACAGGCACGCGCCACCACGCCCAGCTATTTTTTTTAGAACTAGGTCTCGCTACGGGCCCCAGGCGGGACTCAAACCGCGATCCCTAGCCCCGGCCGCTTCATAGGCTGAAGCTTACAAGCACGAGCCACCGTGCCCGGCACCATATATACTTAATCTTTATAGATCACTGAATATGTATGTATAGATAGGTGAATTATTTATACATATTTATGTATCTGTACCCAGTTTTTAGATACTTAAAATATTTTAGGAATAAGAGTTTTAATCTGGGAATTAGGATTTACATAAATATTGGAAGAACTGAGCGTGTTAATATCAGCGTAGTCATCTTGAAAAGTCAGGGAAGCTATATCTGGAAGGCAACGAAAGCAGATGCCAAAGTCCTCTAGAGTTCTCAGAAGCTGATATTATCAAGTATCATCGAGAAAGCTTTTGCCAGGTGTCTTGGATTGGAGCAATAAAGGAGGGATTCGCTAGCTCTTGCAGCCCAAATTGTTTATGAATCTGACGTCTACTTCTCTGCCTCCAGCCATTTTCAAATAATTATGGCTTTTATTCTTTCCGACTGCACACGATACTTTTATTCACTGGCAAAACCTTAACCCAGGTTAACACAGAGAAGGGGATTTTGAGAAATACAGAAACTACTTAGGAAAGTGGATGGTTGTGCTCAGATGCCAAAAGCAATGGTTAATAAGACTTATTTTCAGTCCTACTAAAAATTGGTTAATTGGTTAATAAGATTTTTGACTCCTTCCCAAATGACAAAACAGACACAACATCAAAAAAGAGATAATAAAGAAAAAAAATATAAAGAGGTAATAAAAGACAATCAAGAAAGTGTAGTTCTAAAAGTCATTAAAGGGAAAAAGTTTCTACAAAAAATTAGTTAATTGTAAACAAGTAAAGGGGAGAATTAAAAAAATATTTTGGGTTTGAAATTGAAGAATGGTTATCAATAAGATTTCAAGAGTAGTTTTTGTGAACTAACCAGAGGAGAAATGACATTATGATTGGTCAATGAATCTAGTCAGTATAACTGGTCAATATGGTCAGTAGGACTGTAATAACCAATGAAGAGAAGTTTTTTATTTTACTTTTTAAAAATTAAAAAATTTTATTTCTTAATTCTTATAAATTCTTACATAAGTAAATAAGGTAAATGGTTACTGGCATGCCTTCCCTCCTCCACCCTCCACCCCCTTGTGTTCAGTCAGTCTCCACTCTCATTGTTCTTTTTTGGTTTATGTTGCGTTCATTGGTCCTTTGTCTCTTTTTCTGTGGCTGTGTCCATTTGTTGGATGAGGGACTGTGTTCCAGGGCCATGGCACATTGTGCTTGATGGTATGTAGTCCTTAGATTTGTACTGGACAGCCAGTCCATGGTCATTTAGGGTCTATTGGTGTCTTCTAGTTGCTAGCTCTGGTACCATCTCCTTGCCATTCTGCTGTGTCTCCACCTCATTTCTCTGACTCTGGCTTTGGGGATCCTTTCCCCCAGCCATTGTTAGTGAGGTGAAGAGAAGTTTTTTAAATCATCTTTGCTCACTTTATAATCTTTTATTTATTAATTTATTTTTATTAATTAATTAATCAATTAATTAATTCAATTTTGAGACTAGGTCTCCCTATGTTGCCTAGGGTTGTCTTGAACCCGTGAACTTAAGTGATTCCTAGCCTCAGCCTCCCAGGTAGCTGGGATTACAGGTATGTGCCACCATGCCCAGCTATAATTTTTTATTTATTCAAATCATTTTCTGTTATATTGTTTATATGATTTAGTATGTAAATACACAAGGGGATGTAATGCTTCTAGAATTGTCAGTGCAAAATTTATGTATACCTAGAAGTTATCTTTTAGCTCATTTATGTAAATTACCTTCATTTGAGTTAAAAAAAATCTTTTGTGTTACTATTTTTGGTCCTTTATCATTTCCAGGCACTATAATAAAAAGTATATAGTCCAATATCAATTCATGTTTCCCATCCCTCTCAACCATCATCAACTTACAGTTTTTATATTATATTTTATAAGTATTTGAGTACCCTGGTAAAGGGCAAGTGAATCCTTTGTATTTTTGCAACTTCCAAGAAAATTATAATTTTTTGAAAAAAAGTACATGAAGCTGGAATTTGAATCTGGAAATCTTTACTTGTGGAGCTACCTTGGGAAGTTTTTCTTTTTTTGAGACTAGGTCTTGCTATTTTTGCCTGTGGAATTGCAGGCTCGCGTTGCCCAGGGTACCAGAGACTCAAGAAATCCCCAGCCTCAGCTTCCTAGGTAGCTGGGATTACAGGCGCGTGACACCACACCCAGCTATTTTTTTGGGACTAGTTCTGTCTACATGCCCCCACGGGACTCGAACCACGATCCCTGGCCCCAGCCATGGCTTCCTAGGCTGCCACCTACAGGCATACTTTGAGAAGTTTATTGAATTTCTCAACTTCAGTTACTGTAACAATAATCATAGATCATTGAAATGGGGTTGATGTTAATACGTTTTTTATAGTTTGACTGTAAGGACCAAATAAGAGTTTTTCTGATCTCTATGAATATTACTTCAAAGTATGTGTATTTTATATTGGAAAATACTTTTACTTCTTAAGGATCATCTTGTGTATACTTAAGAACATTTTACAAATTCATGAAAATAACTTTAAAGCTTTGAAATTTAAATCTTTAAAATTTTTTTAAATTAATTGCATATATATATTTTACATCATTGTATGTCCTGAGATTCTCCCATTTCTAAAGTTACAGTTCTTCTGAACTTGTGTTTGCCTGTGAACAATGAGTATATTCCCAATTCTGTGTGCAAACGGAAGACTTACAGCAGAGTATGAACCCTTTTGGATTAAATTCATATTTATGTTAGGAGCACTTGCTTGATGCTACTTGTCATAGTTTGTAGGACTTGAAGGTCTTATCTTTTTGTTATGCTAGATTGAGATTTTTAGGGTGTCATGATGCTTAGCAATGTTAGTCACTAATAGGACTGCGTGAGGTTTGGTTCTTTCACTCAACCAGTGTTAATTTGGTATCTTTTATTTGTTGTTTAGTATTGTAGGCACTTGGGACACATCTGTGAATCAAACACAAGAGTTGCTATTAGCTAAGATAAATGGGACAAAAATGATAAATATATGATACATTAAAAAGTGATAAGTGGTATGGGGAAAATGGCAAAATAAAGGGAATGCTGATGGGAAGGTTGGCACCAAAGGTAGGTTTTATGCAAAAGGTATTATTAGAGCAGAGTTAAAAGAAATGAGAAAGTTAACTGTGAACGTATCTGGGGAAAGCAGAGTAAATAGCTTAAGGGAAAGTCCTTAGGTAGGACCTTTTGAAGGAACACTTGAAGAAGAAACTTCGTATATATGAGTGGAGTAGAGTCAGCAAAGAAAAAGTAATAGGTTATTAGAGGTGCCCATTATGTAGGTCATTGTAAGGAAGATGATCAGAAGTTGTTTTAGAAATACTGCGTTTGAGATACTTAAAAGATATCTAAGTGAAATTGAGAATAGGTGCTTAAATATATGTCTGAAATTTTAGAGAAAAGGCTAAATTGGAAATAAAAATTGTTATTTTTTATTTAAAAATTGATATATTTTATTTAAAACCACAATCCTACATGGAATTACTGAGGGGAAATAGAATAGGTCAAAGGACTGAGTTTGAAGGTATTCTGCCACTCAATGGTTAGGAAAATGACAACAAGGAAAGAAGATTGAGGAGGCTGGTAAGTGATGCAGAAATAATCAAATGAGTGGTCTTTGGAAGCCACAATGGACATAATCATTGGGTCAGTTAGGCATGAACATGGTCAAAATACTGGAAATGTATATGAGATGAAAAGATGAAGTGGATTTAGTTTAAGTCAAAGATACTGTTGCTGATAAAATGTCCTTAAATTGGAGTTAAAAATCAGTTTTTGTAATTGTTTTGTGAGGTTTCATTGATTATGCTAATTTATTGCATGACAAACACTTGTATTGTTGTTGGGGATTTTTGGGACTACTTGTAAATTTGTTCTAAAATTTTCATGGGAAAGATTACCAAGACCTTCTACAATATATTGGCATTGGAAGATGTCCATGAGAACATACAGGAAGCTATAGGAGCCTTGTCAAGTTCCTTGTTATTTTTATAATTCAAACAGGGATAATTGCAAGAAGTGTCTCCAAGCCCCATAGAATGTACTTGAAAGTGCATTTATGTACAACTATCCCTTACAAGGAAACGTTTCGCTAAGAATGTACAGCAAGATTATTTAGGTATGTTAGAGGTTAGAAGATAGGGAACTGGTAATTTTATCTTTCAGGATTTAGGAATACTTGAAGTAAGAACTAGAAGGTGGCATTTGGAATATCTCAATGCTCCTTTATTTTCTGTAAGTAACAAAAGAGAAATGAGGGCTAAGAAGGCTTGAGCATAGTATTTACATAAGTTAAGGATGGTGACTATTGAAGATGAGTAGTTTTTCTCTTGAGGTTCCGAAAAAATGAGATCCATTGTGTAAATATATCTCACAAGTTTTTGGGAAATGTTCTTTTAAAAAATGCTTGCTACTGATTTTAGATTTTTGAAAAGGAAAACCAAGCAAAAGACCGAATTACATTGCATGGGTGAATTCTGTGTGCAAAGTAAATCTCAACATTTGGCTTTTCATTGCATTATTACTACTAGTTACTATCAACTTCTGGGTTGCAGCTCCCTCTTTTGTAGTATGAAAGATGAAGGGAGTGGGTATTTTTTTAAAAACTATACAGTTTATTTCAGGCTTAAAACGTGTATATAAAAGTAAATTAGGATACAATAAGATATCAGTATGCAAACCAGGATACAACAAGATATCAATATGACAAATATTACAAGTTTTAAAGCTTTAAGACAACTTGAAATTTGGATACAATAGTAGAAGTAACAAATAGGGATGTGGGAGTGGGTATTTTTTGTTTATTTTAAGGTCTTTACAGTTTTTTTTAATTGATTGAATTTATGGTACATACATAGAACTGTAATTCTAGTGATAGTATTTTGTACTATTAATTATTCTGGACATTTTACTTTCCTTACTGACACTTATATTTCTTTCTTGTATGATTCTTACATTTACTACTATTTTGAAATAAAAATAAAAAAATTCAATCTATATTGGAAATTCCTCCAGAAGGCTTTCTATCAGCAATTTCTGGGAATTTGTAGTAGCTGGAAATGGGTGATTGCTAAGTGTTGGGATCAGGATAGGGGTGGGGAGTAGTTAATTCAGTATCAAAGCTGAGAATGAAAAATAAGCTTTAGAACTGGTATGAGCCATATTGGAAAGCTAGAAATTTTGTATTAAGGTGGTTGCTCTCATAGCAAGTGGCGGCCGTGGTGGGGATGCAGTCTAATGTGTTAGGGACTTAGGAGGCTGGATTCAAGGACATCTTGTGGTATTCTTCCATGGCATAGTTCTTTGAAATGACTAAACTTGAGAGGTGATTTTGCCTCGTTTTTTTTTTTTTTTTCCTCTGATACCAAATGCACGATGTTTTATACTAACTTAATCTTAGATCTCACATGTTAAGGGCTCAGTCCCAGAAGACTATTGCCCCACTTCAGAAACCAGTCACAAGTCCCAGTACTGACAGACTGAACTAAATTCAGAGGTTTCTATGATTCTCTCCCCTCCCCCCATCTCAAGTTTGTTAGTTCACTGGAATGATAGACAATTCAAGAAAACATATTTTTAGGTTTATTAGATAGGTTGCAACTCAGGAACAGCCAGCAGAAGAAACTCCTAGGCAAGGTATGTGTGTGTTGTGGGAGGTGGGATCGGGTGGGGTGCCAGTGGGGGAGAACAAAACTATGTACTTTCTGGATCTGCCACCCTCCCATCTCCTCTGTGTGTTCAGTGTTTCATTATATAGGCATGCTTGACTGATTAAATCATTGAGTACTGGTCACTGGACTTAATCTTCAGCCTGCAAAGGATGAGCTGAGATTTCCCAACCTTCTAGTCCAGGTGTGATGTTTCTGGATAAGGCACCCTCCTCCCGGCACCCCATTAAACTAGGAGTCCTCTAAGAGTTACCTCACTAGCATAAACTCAGATATGCTTGATTGAGAGGGATTTGTTATGAATAGCAAAAAATGCTCTTATCACTTAGAAAAATCCATGGAGCTCTGTGCCAGAAACCGGGAACAAAGCTCATGCATATATATTTTTACTATGTCACGTCTTGTGTCTCTGCAATTAAGGGAATGGATCACAGGGAATGACTGGGACTCCAAGACTGTCTTGTATTCCTTTGCTAGTTTAGGGTCTACACTTCATGGGAGAGAGTGCATTGCAGAGCCAGTTTAGATCAGAGTTAATTTCAGAAGTTTATTCTGTATAAAACACTGTGTAATACTATGTTGCTGGTGGACATTTGATGAATTCAGGCTCCATGATTCAGATTATTGAATACACTTGAAAGTACCTCAAAATAAAAGGGTTGATTTTGTTTGTGAGAGAAAATTAACCATGCAGCTTCTAGGAGAGCCATTGTGATAAAAGATACTTAGTAGATTCATGGTCATTATATGCAGGAATTTCCTCAGTGTTTGGTCTACTAAAATGTAATCTGTTGTTTAATCTTGGCAGCCTGACTTTTATATGGTAGTAAATAACTGCAGGAATATTGCTAGGTGAGATGATAAGTGGAAATACTACTAGATTTTTTTCTGCTAATTTGTAGCAGGAGTGTTTCTGATTGAGGCTTAGATTAAATGTTAAAATGGGCTGTTAGAATCAGGGGAGGGATGAACACAAGAGAATAAATGAAGGTTCACGGGTGACATGGTGGTGGGAGAACTTTTGGGTATACAAAGATGTAAAAATATATATGTAATAAAAATTAAAAGATAAAATGGAGTGTTAGAGAGATGCGGGCGTTCTTGGATTGTTTGTGCTCAAGGTTCTCATGGTCTGATTTGACTGAATATTGCTGTCTGTGGATATGGGTGTTAGGTGGACTTCTACTTGCAGGGCAAAGAAAAACACCTTCCAAGAACAGGAGTTGACTATAAAGTGTTGGGTACATCCATTGAACTTGAATACTTTTAAAAGAAAAATAGTTGCTGCCCTAGTAGCTGCAGAAGCCTCTCTCATAAGATGATGTGTAGTTTCAAACTGTGTTAGCTTCTTCACGATGATTTATAGTGTTTTTAGCATTTTTAGCATTGGGAAACATCCATTATCTGAAGTCTAAGAGTGCAATGGGTAGCATAACCATTTATTTAGTGACAGAATCTGGATTTACAGACTTGTCATAATATAAATTAACAGGTTTTGAGAAACCTCAGGAGCAGCATGTACACCTTAGTCATTTCAGTCAATTGTAAATTTAAGAATAAAGGTATAAAAAGTTCAGCCATAGTAGTTTTCCTTGTGACCCTGACAGAATGAAATTTGACCTCATACCTTGTCTTCTGGTGGTTGTTGAGAGCCTTCAACTTCAGGAAAGTATTTAATTTTTTGTGCTATTGTGCTAATGTCAAATCTCCTGGTATTTGTGCTAGATGCTGGGGAATCAAAGATATCCTTCCTTGGTATCCTTCCTTGAAGAAACTAACTCAAGTTAGGAAGATAAAGAACTTTTCATTTCATCTCAACTATTTTCATTTTAAAGAAGCCCATTTCTATTGGTCTTTAACATATTAGTCACAGTTATTTTAAATTCTCTCTAACTGATACTCCCCAAATCTGGGCTGATTCTGGCATTGTGTCTTGACTTTGTGTTATCTTTTCTTTTTCGTGTGTTTTGGTTGACAGCAGTTATTTGTGTAAAACAGTGGATGCGAGATTGATAGTTTTTATGCCTGGAAATAGTCATTTTTCTATTGCATGACCTTTGTTTTTGGAGTTGTGTCAGGTAAATCAGAAACTGAGCTGAGTTTGGGTTTTGTTCTTGCCACTGTTATCCTCAGTCCACCATAGGTTTCAGATTCATCTAGTGTTACTTTGTGCTTAGAGTGACAGCTAATTTACCTGAGATTTTTCTCTGTTCTGTCCACCCCCAGCCTCAGGAAAGCTCTCATTCACATTCTTCCCCCCCAGCAGATCTTTTGTTAATAGGTACTCTGTACTTCCCAGCTTAGTGTTGGGGACCAGAGAAAGGAATATTTTCTCTTGATTTGGCCTCCACCTCAGGCACTTGCTGTATTGGAGTTTCTCTCGTCTTCCCGACCTCTCCTTCCTGCTCCAAGAGATAGGAAATGGTCTGGACCTAGAATATTTTCTGTTTCCCTGCCTATGTCTCTTAATGACCACGTCTCCCAGTTTTAATCTGCTTTCAGCTTTTGTTCTGCAGGGGAGAAAGATTTGATGTGACTTCAAGTTTCTTTGGAGTAGTTGCTGCATTCTCTCCCAGGCAAGCACCAAAAGTTGAGGCCTTCTTAGGCTTCTCATATTGCCCCTACTCTTTCTCTGCAGAACCAGGTAAGGTCTCTAGAAAAAAAAATCTCTGAGTGGCTATACATTCCCCTTTATCTGTGGCTTCCAGGGGTTATATACTATCATGTTAGTCCATACTTGGCTTTTAACCATTTTATAAAAATTTTACCTGAATTTTTTCTACTAGATGTATGGTGCGTCTGTTGACTTCAGATAAGCAAGTGTGTATATCCTCTTTTTTATTTGAGGCATCTGTCTTTCCTTAAATTTCAAGATATTTGGCTGTCATATTTCTTAGCTTTCTAATGGTTTCTGGAAAAGTTACTTTTTTTTTTTCAGATTATTCACCTTTTTCTTCTTGTAAGAGTGGGAGCAACTCTGTCTAGCATTCTACTTTTTAAGTGGTACCCAGAAATTATGTTTCAAAATTTTAAATTCTGTTTCTACTGTAGCCATGTTTAAGTGACTTTTAAAGTACATTATTTTAATTATTAGTGGCAGAAAGTAGAGTACTTCATAACTGAAGTTTATAGCTTTATGTATATTTTGAAGCATATTTTATGTCATGTTTGTATAATATATATATTTATACTCTAGGGAATAGCACTGATACTTCAGAAATTTTAAAAATGTTTGCTTATTTAAATTAGGAAAGTTCTTTGATAGTTCATAATTCAAGACAACAGAACTGAAGGTTCTACAAAAGTGCCAGTTGTGATACAAATGTATAGTTTTAACATTATTAATTGTAAACTTAGCAATTAAACACATTTAGTATTCCCTGATTTGTAGTAAGTCCAGTGAAAGGTGATGTTGCGTACCTTCCTATTATTTATGAAAAAGTGCTTATGAAAATTCTCTAAGTATCAAGTTTTTTATCTATATGAGGAAACTTTGGTTTAAGTACTTTCTGTATATTTTCTAGTATGTCAGATAACCACAGTTATTAAATATCAAGATCCAAGGACTCATGATACAAAGAAGTACCTCTTCTGGTATCAGGTTTCATTCCAGTTAGGACTAGGTTAAGCCACCATATTTAAACTTATACTCTAATCTTCTTGCAAGAGATATTGCTTTCTGCTTTACATAGAAAATAACAATCATTATATTTTAATTGAATCTATTTCCCATCATTCCTAAACACCTTGTATTATAAACATACATACATTCATGCTTGCTTGGTTTATATTTTTTTCAAAGGAAGTGATTTTCTTCTCATGCAAAATTAATATTTAGGCTAAAATCTTGAGATCCATCCCCCTACCTATCTTCTCCAGAGCCTTGTCCCACCAGTCTCTCTCTCTCTCTCTCTCTCTCTCTCTCTTTTCTCTCTCTCTCCCCCCCTCTCTCTCTTTCTCTCTTTCTCTCTCGTCCTTTCCACAGAGCCCTTACTGCTTCATTCTTGCATTTCTCTCATCTGTTCTACATTGGTCTGTAAGAGAATTATTTTGGCCTGAAAAAGACCCTAGTTTTGTAACACCAGTCCTAACAGTTGTCTCTGGGCAAACCTGGACACTTAGCTCCTCTGGGGCTTAATTTCTATAAAATGATAATGAGAATTAAGTGAAGTTAAATGAAGTAATCAATATGAAGTTCCTTGTTTGAAATTCTAGGAAGTGATTGGTCCTCCATGAAGTTTATTCTCTCTACTTCCTTCCTTTCTTCTTTTAGAACCAGACTTCTTGAGAGTGATGTGTGTTTGTAATCTCTACTTTCAGTAAAGTTTACATGTATTGCTTTCTTATAATTTCTCAATGATCTTACCAGGGATCTCCTAGTTGCCAAATCCAGCGAGCACTTTTCAGAGCTCTGGCATTTGTTTTCTCAATAAAGGGTTGGTTCCCAACTTTTATTTATTTAATTAAAAAATTTAATTAAAGAATTGAGTGTGTGTGTATATATATATATATAGTGTGTATATATAATATCTTTATATACCCTGAGGTACTCCCACCACCTTGTCACCTATGAACCATCATCTTAATTTCTTGTGTCCATCCTTCCCTGATTTTACACCCCCCATCCCTCTCTCTTGCTCTGTGCTTCAATTCTGCATATAGGTGAGATCATCCAGTATTTTTCTTTTTCTTTCTGGCTTATTTTTGCTAGCATGATTTTAGGTTCATCCATGTATCACAAATGCATGAAATTTGTCTTTTTAGATTGCTGAATAATATTCCATTGTGTAAATATGCCACAACTTTCTTTTTGTTTGCTTTGGGTCTTTTGGATTGTTTCCATATTCTGGCTATTGTAAATAGTGATGCCATAAACATCCTGGTATAGATGTCCTATTGAATTAGTGTTTTTATATCTTTTTGCTAGATTCCCAGAAGTGGGATTGCTAGACTGAATGGTAGTTCTATTTTCAGTAGTTTGAGGACCCAACGCACAGCTTTCCATAGTGGTTGGGCCAATTTGCAATCCCACCAACTTTGTAAGAGAGTTCCTTTCTCTCTACATTCATGCCAGCACTTCTTGTCCTTTTTTTGGATACAAGCCACTCTTTCTGATGTGAGATGGTATCTCATTGTGATTTTGATATGCATTTCCCTGATTATAAGTGATGTTGAGCATTTTTTCATATGCCTGTTGGCCATTTGGATTTCCTCTTTGGAGAAGAGTCTTTTAAAACTCTTCTCCCCATATTTGAACTGGGCTTTTTGCTTTGCTTTTGTTAAGTTGTGCGAGTTTGTGGATCTTCGATTGGTTCCCAGCTCTTAAAGTCATTTTCCTGCAAGGTAGCAGAAGAAGCTTTCTAAAATGTAAATCTAGTTAGTAACACTACATCATCTCAAATGACAGGATAAAGTAGGCATTTATTGTAGTCAAATGTGGAAAATTGAGTTTAAATTGCAAATATATAAGCTACAGTGAAATGAAATGCAAAAATGGGGCTCCTCAGTTATATTAGACATACTTCAGTTGTTCAGTGGCCACGTGACTATTCTATCAATTCAGATATAGAATAGTCTCATTATCATATAAAATTCTACTGGATAGTGCTGGTCTAGGTATTTAAAATATCTTACATAAAGGAAAACAAATTGGCATTACACTAGACCTGGCTGGGTTAGACATGGCCAGGAGAGGCAATGATGCTGGAGAGCTAATATTGTTTACCTGTAAACTCAAGGTCCTGGGGATAAACTGGAGCTGCCTTGAAATGAGAAATAGTTTGAAAAATCAGAATGTGGGATGTAGTATTAGTAGAGGCAGAAACTACTTTTTTCATTATGTTGGACTATAGAATAAAAGAATAAAAGAAATCTCATTGATTACATGAAAGAAAGAAATGGAGCTACTAGAAATTTTGCCTTTTTTTTGGTGAGAGATTAAGCATTTATCTCAAAAGAAAAGCATGATATTTACTTTTATTATTAAGGGAAATACATGATTGAGAAATAGTCTCTTAAGGTTTTGCCTTTTGGTAAATGATATCTCAAACCTGATATTAAAAACCATATGCTCTTTTGGCATACAGGAGTCTTGATTTTGTCATGACAAGAGATATTTTTATTCTTATATTCTGTAAATAGTCACCTTCAATTTTTAGATTTGTTTTCTGTTCTACTTATATTCAAGATTGTGGTGATCATTTTAATCCCATATGTGTAAGTTATTAATGCTGTAATGTTAAAATGGTACTGGCTATTAATATTTTAAGTTTCTGAGCTTCTGCAAGACAAAATCTGTATGAGGAGGAAGCCATACAATGCCAATACTGACAGAAAAACAGATCTCCATAGGAAATTGTAGGTATTTAGTGTAATTCTTCAGTTGACACAGTTCAGTAAAACTGTACTGTCTTTATTGTACTATATGCTTAGTATTAACCTACTGTGTTGCACACCTAACTTTAAGGAAGAAAATTGTGTTACAGTTGTCATCTGCTTCTTACCCTGTATTTTAGCTTTCAGTTTTCAGAATGCAAAAATTCTATTGCAGTACAATTTAAAGTAGGTCTGTATATATTCATAAGTTTTACTTAATTATCAATGAAGAAACTTCAGTTTGTATCTTATATAAATTTTTACTTGTAAAAATTAAAAATGAGTCACAAATTATAAATGAAAATGAGTTTTCATTATACTTGCCTTATTTTCTCCTTATAGTCTTTAAAAATATATTTGTAAAATGAGAATACTGAAATGTTGTAGAGGAAGAAAGGTGATTGCGTTGTGAGGGTGGCTAAAAGGCAGCGTTGAGATCACTAGGCAGCAGACTGTGAGGAGTGCAGCATTTCTCATTTGTGTCATCATGGGACTGGAAGAAACACCATAGAACCTGAACCTGGTATTTCTTTTTAATCAGGTCCAGCTGTTGTCATGTGAACATACTTTCTTCTGGGTATTAAGAGTGTGTTTTCTCCTGTCCTATGGTATCATAAATGGCTACTTCATTGTCACTTGGAATGTACTCATATGCTCTAGGAATCCCCTCTTACACTGATCATCTTTCTTTATGAATCACAAGTAAAACATTCACCCCAAGTTGCATATAAAAACTTTAGAATAAAGAATGTGACTTGACCACATAAGTGTTTTTTTTTTTTTTTTTTATGAATAGAACTCTTGTTTTTAATTTGATGAGCAGGGATCTTTCCAACTCTAGCCCTCTTTTTTACAATCTGTCTTTAATTTGCAAAAAAGATGCATTCCAATTTTTCAGAAATAAAACTCTTTAATGGATTTTTTTTTTTTGGATTTGTCTGTCTTTATTCATGTGGGATCATCCTGAAATTCAGCATATACCATTTCATGGATTTCAGTCTCCTTTTTTAATGTGCACCTTTACATTTACTACTTTGATATTAAAAAAGATGACTTCTCACCTTAGTCTCCTTAAATAATACATCTTTGCAATTCTCAAACTGTTTTTATAGTGTTATTTTCCACTTAGGTCTTCCCTGAAAGAAATATGCAAGCATTCTTGACATCTTGCATCATTTAGTTCATTTTACTAATCCTCTGTGAGACATAATCTGTATGTATTTTAAAGATTGCTCTGTGTTTAAGCGTGGACTTCCACTTTATCTTCTTGGTGACCCTAAGAAGCAAATATTTCCCCCCTTTGTTTTCTAGGACCTTCTTCCCATTGTCTTTCCACCACTCAACACTGTACAGAGCTTTGTCAGATAATTGTCCTTATATATCAAAATAAGGTAAATCTAAGAGGTAGTAATCATAGGTATGAACATTTGCATAGACCCCATAATTATTATAGTAGTATAGATTTGTTTTTTAAAAAATCACCTATTTTGAGAATAAAAACATTGTCAAAGCATTCTAAGTAAAACATGGGATTTGGTGGCAGGAGAACTACAGGAGTTGCAATGATGAAAAAAAAATTGATTAATGAAAAAGAAATACCTATTATAGAAATTGGTATTACCATGAATTATAAGAAAAAATCAACTCTAGGTTGGACAGTGTGCTTTTTCTGTGTTTCTGTGTTTCCTTGTTACCATGCATGTATCCTTGTGGCTGATTTTGTCAGAGGATACTTTGAAATTATGTATATCAAGACATATAAAGAAACAATACAAAGTACATGCAAAGATTTTTCAAAAAGATATCCATTACAGCATTATTTAAAAATAATGAAAAATAACAAACAACTCAAGTCATGTAAATTTTAGATACAGCTATCTCCAGAGGACAAAGAGGAGCGCTTTCTTCCTTTCTCTCCCTTAGGAGCTGGAAAATCATTTCCAGAATGTCACCACTGACTTGCCTTGTTTCTTAGAGCCTAGAGTTGTGCTTCATGCCCAGATGTTGGTAAGGGTGATAGGTTTTAATGTGAAGAGAATTCAGCCACAGTGCAATGTATACAAAAGGTTAAGAGTGGTTACATTCTTGTAGTGTGAATAATAAGTGTGTTTTGTTACTTTATTTTTACCTTTCTAAAGTCTTAGGAAATTTTATACAACTATCCATAGTTCTGTAAGCATCCCCCAAAATAAATGAAACCTTACCACCACCTTATAGATGCTAGTGACTCTTTTTATTTTTTTGAGACTAGGTCTTGCTATTTTTGCCCGTGGAACCACAGGCTCACTTTGCCCAGGGTACCACAGTCTCAAGCAATCCCCAGCCTCAGCTTCCCAGGTAACTAGGATTACAGGCGCGTACCACCACGCCAGCTGTTTTTTTGGAACTAGGTCTTGCTACGTTGCCCTGAGTGGGACTCAAACCGTGATCCCCAGTCCCCGCTTTGGCTTCCTAGGCTGCCATTTACAGGTGTGCGTCACCGTGTCTGGCCACTAATAAGGTAAATACTGTTCTTGATTTTATAATAAACCATTTTGTTATTTTTCCTTGTAGTTTTGCAGTTACTCTTTATGTTGATCCTTAAATAATGTTATATAGTGTTTCTTTTTGGGAATTTTTTAAAAAATGGAATTACCCCGGCTGGGCACGGTGGTTCGTGCTTGCTTGTAAGCTTCAGCCTATGAAGCGGCCGGGCCTAGGGATCGCGGTTCGAGTCCCGCCTGGGGCCCGTAGCGAGACCTAGTTCCAAAAAAAATAGCTGGGCGTGGTGGCGTGTGCCTGTAATCCCAGCTACCTGGGAAGCTGAGGCTGGGGATGGCTTGAGTCTGTGGTACTCCGGGCAACAAGAGCTTGCGGTTCCACGGGCAAAAATAGCAAGACCTAGTCTCAAAAAAAAAAAAAAAATGGAATTACCCTGTACATTTTATTTTGTGATTTCCTTCTTTATGTTTATGTCATGTTTCAGTATTCATCCATTTTGATGAATGTAGCATAGCTTGCTCATTTGCACTTCTTTACTGCTTCCATTGGCATAAGCATACTATATGAATGTTTAAAATTTCTATCATTTCCAAGTTTAGCTATTATGAGCAATGTTGTCATGAACATTCTCTATGAATGCTGTTTTATGAAAGAATTTCTCTTGGCGTTAAATTGATGAGTTGCAAAGCATATTCATCTTTACTTTTATTACATATTAAAAATTTATTTTTCAGTGTTATGCTCTAATGTTTCCTGTCACCAATAGGATAAATATGAGCGTTCTTATCACTCCATCTTCCTGCCAATACTAGGTTATCATAATGTAAATCATTTACCAATTGGATGAGTTGCAATGTATTTTTAGCTAAAGAATAGCTACTTTTATTGCACTTAACTTTATTGTGCTTCACAAACTGAAAGTTTGTTGCAACACTGTGTTGAGCACTATTTTTGAAACCCCCCCCCTCCCAGCATATGCCTATTTTGTATCTCTATACCACAGTTTTGATGATTTGTGCAATATTTTAAACTCTTTCACTAGTAAGTCTATTTTGGTAATCTGTGATCTGTTAACTATTGTAACTGTTTTGAGACAAACTGCTTATATATGACTGTGAACTTAATAAACAAATTTTTATTTTTTTGACACTACTAACCAGGCATTTCCTCCATTTCTTTCCTTCTTAGTCCACAACAATATTAAAATGAGGTTAATTAATAACTCTACAGTTAATTCTGTATGTTCTAAGAGTCATACATCTCTCACTTTTAATCAAAAGCTATAAATAATTAAACTTAGGTAGGCATGTTCATTTTTGTATAGTATTTGATTTCTCACCTCAGCTATTGTCCCATGGTTCTCCCACCACCATACCACATGTGAATCCTTGTATTTTTCATTCCTTTGATTTGACCCCTCTACCTCCCACACTATATGCCCTGGATCTATGGTCACTGGCAATTTTTATTTCTTTGTTTGGTTTCCCTATATTCCACCTATAAATGAAACCATATGATATATGTTACATATAGCATCTATATATAGCTAACATCTATAAGGTGCTGGTAAGATTTGATTGCTTTTGGGGGATGCTTACAGAACTATGGATCATGTATAAAATTTCACAAGACTCCAGAAAGGTAAAAATGAAGTAGCACAGTCCCTTCCAGGTCCATCCATGTTGCTGGAAATGGTATGAATTTATCTCTTTTGATCACTGAGTAGCATTCCATTGTGTATATATACCACATCTTCTTGATCCATTCATCTCTGTTGGGGCATTTATGTTGTTTCTGTATCTTAGCTACTGTAAATAGAGCTGCAGTAAACATAAGAGTGCAGGTTTCCTTTTGAATTAGTTTTTGTGTCCTTTGGGTAGATTTCTAAGAATGGAATCACTGCATCATATGGTAGATCCATTTTTAGTGTTCTGAGGAACCTTCATACAACTTTCCATAGCAGCTGGACCAGTTTATAGTACCACCTGTCTAGTGTAAGAAGATTCCTTTTTCTCTACATCCTTGCCAGCATTTGTTGTTTGCAATTTTTTTTTTAATATGGACCATTTCACCAATATAAGGTGATATCTCATGGTGATTTTGATTTATATTTCCATATGATAAATTATGTTAAACATTTTTTCATGTGCCTCTTGGCTATTTGCATTTCTTCTTTAGAGAAGTGTCACTTTAACTCATTTGTCCATTTTTTGACTGGATTGTTTTTGCTGAGTTCTGTAAGCTTTTTAAAAAAACATTTATTTTTAAAATTTTCCTACAACATTGGTCCTATTTGTATAGTTATTGTTTCCATTATGGCTCTCCCTATACCACTGTATCCCCTCCCACTCCCTTCTTCCCCCCTCTGGTTACTCCAACTCCTCTCTCACTGTAACTCACTGGTTGATGTCTGGTTCACTGGTCTCTTTTTTGGAGTAATGTCTTATTTCCTGGGAAAGGCCCTGTGCAAGTCCAGCTTATTGGGAGCTCCAGGGGTTACAGTGAGGTGGGCAGCCAGGCCTTGTATCTTAGGAACCACTCATAGGGTAGGTGTGTGGCATGGCTCACCAGGCTCCTTAATTGTGGCATTTTCTATGATGAAGGTGATGGTCATACTGGCTATCTCCTTTCTGATGTGTGCCCCTTGGTGCTGCTTCTGTGCCATATAGTTCTGGCTTCTGGCATTGGGAACCCAACTCCCAGTCACTGGCAGTGGATAAGTTTCCCAGTGGGTACAGACTCCGTAGGTGGTTTATAGTTCTCCATGAGGCCACAGCCATACCTCTGAGGCTTTCCTCCCCTGTTGTTGAAGAGGGAGGGAACTTTGCTCACACTGCACACACCGCTGGACCAGGGATTTGGTTCCCTAGCTCAAGATGTAGATGGAGCTCTGTGACAGTAGTTAGTCTCTCAGCCTCCCTTGTCTCTTGTGGTTCCAACCATGTGTTCTGTCAGTCCTGTCCAGCTGATGAATGTACCTGAAATCTGATAACAAATCTAGCAAATCAGGGTTCTTAACTAAACTTGCAAGTGGGAGCAGCTGGCTCTTTAAATCCAGCCACTCTCCAGGTTCCTCCCCAGCCTGTGCATGAAGCAATAAGACCAAACTACTTTAAAAAAAGGCAAAAACAATTTATTTACTAAAAAGAGAAAATAGACAAGAGTCACTGAGGATGCAAGTGACCCTTTTAGTTATCTTACCACATAGTTCAGTCTCAAGTCCAAAAAGCTGCATGTGCATCATTCAGCACGTGTGTCCAGAAAATGGTGTCTGTCCTACCTTCAAGCCAGCAGCAGGAGATTCAAATCAAAGGAAGAAATAAAGATGGCATCATTGTCAATCCACTTCCAAAAGGCACAACTCCAGCATTCTTCCTCCTTCAACCCTGAAGCAGGTTGAAGACCAAGACTCACTCGAAACAGCAACAGCAACCACTTTAGACATCTCATCTCACGATGAGAACAGCAGCACTCCAAGTTCTCTTTAGGTCTGTAGACAATTCCCAAGCTTTGCAGTTTCTAAGTTAGAGCAAGTTTCCAAGTACCGAGTTTCAAAGTCAGCTTACACAGGCCACAAGTTTCTCCAGTATGCTTCCCTGGGCTCTTTGCCAGCCTGGGCTGGGGATGGAAGCCCACAGGCTTCCCTGCCCTGCTGCCACAGTTGCAGCTGCGGGACCCCCACCCACCTTGCTGCTCCACTGCTTTCTTCTCTTACTCTCCAGCTGCATTGCTTTCTAAATCCACTCTTTGTCCCTCTTGCAAGAATCCTCAACTTCCCTTCTTCTCCCACTAGGGCAAAATGGCACAATACTAATGAGCATTACAAAGGTGGGGCCATGAACCCACAGTTTCACCAGATCACCCCTATTGTACCCAGAGCCATATACTCCTTTTCTCTCCTGAATGTCTGCAGCTGGATTATTGTTTCTCCTTCTTAGTGTAGGTCTGACTGAGGTGTAATTAAACTGGAAGGGGAACCCCCCAAGCCTGTGCCCCAGAAGAAGTTGCCCAGCCTGTACCTCCCCCCACCCCACATAAGGTGGGAGGCTGAGTTCCCTAGCCTAAGACCCCTAGGAATCTGAGACCCCAGTGGTGTAGCACTCATCCCACACCCTACCCCTGCCATCAGTCTAGGTCATGACAGGGATGTGCTGGAGGCCTTCACTGAAAGCCCTGAGTTGTCCAACAGGACTGCAGTTCACACCACCAGCACTTTGGCCTGGCAGGTGAAGCTCACTTATCCCCTCTCTAAGCCTCTGGCAGAGGCTGCCCAACCTCTTCCTCTCATGTAAACTTTTTGTAGATCTTTGATATCAATCCCTTAATCAGTTGTATGGTGTGCAAATACTTTCTCCCTTTCATCATATCTATTTGTTCTGGTTACGTCTCTTTTGTTGTGCAGAAGCTTTTTAGTTTGATGTAGTACCAGCTGTTTATCTTCTCCTTTGCTTCTCTTGCTTCTGTAGATGAATCCTTAAAGATGTCTCTGAGGTATATATCGTCGAGTGTTTTATCTATGTTTTCTTCTATATATTTTATGATTCTATGTCTTACATGGATGTCTCTTACACATTTTGAGTTTTATGTGTTGTGTGTGGTGTGATAGTAGTCTAGTTTTATTGTTTTTGCATGTTGTCCAGATTTCTCAGCACCATTTATTGAAGAGGCTTTCCTTATTCTAGTACATATTCTTTGCTCCTGTCTTATGGATGAGTTATCCCATACACGTACGGATTTTTTTCCTGGGTTTTCAGTTTAATTTCAGTTCCTTTGGCCTTTGTGTCTGTTTCTGTTTTGGTACCATGCTTTTTAAAGTTGTTATGACTTTAGTATAATTTGAAGCCTGAGAGTATAATACTTCCATTCATCCCTCCTTTTAATTAGGAGAGTTTTGACTGTTCAAGATTTTTTGTGATTCCAGTTGAATTTCAGTAGTATTTATTCTATTTTTTGAAAATGCCATTGAGGTTTTTATTGAAATTGCATTGAATTTGTAAATTGCTTTTGGTAGGGTGGCATTTTGATAATGTTAATTTTTCCAATCAATGAACAGTGAATGTCTTTCCATTTCTTTGTGACTTGTCCTGTTTCTTTTAACAGTGTTTTCTAATTTTCCTTGTATGGATTTTTCACCTCCTTTGTTAGGTTTATTCCTAGGTATTTAATTTTTTTGGGCACAATTATAAATGGTATTTATAATACCATTTATTACTCATTTTCTTTTTTATTACTCATTTTGTTGTTTACATATTTATGTATATCTGTGTACATATATTTATATATTACATCATTGTATTTCCTGGGTTCTCCCTCCACCTTATCACCTGTAAACCTTCATCTTGGTCTTTTTGTGCTCTTCCCTTTCCTGATTTCTCACAACCCCCACTCCCTCCCCATTTGCTTGCACCAGTTCTGTTTTTTTTTGTGTTTTTTGTTTTTTTTTTGAGAATAGGTCTTGCTATTTTTTTTTTTTTTTTTTTTTTGCCTGTGGAACTGCAGGCTTATGTTGCCCGGGGTACCACAGACTCAAGCAATCCCCAGCCTCAGCTTCCCAGGTAGCTGGGATTACAGGCTCACTCCACCATGCCCAGTTATGTTTTGGAACTAGGTCTCACTACGTTACCCCAGGCGGGACTCGAACAGTGATCCCTGATCCCTGCCACGGCTTCCTAGGCTGCAGCTTACAGGCACTGTGCCTGGCCATTGCCCCAGTTCTGTTGTTATCTTATTTTGACTCTGTTGGTCTTTTGTTTGTTATTCCTATATCCCATTTATAGGTGAGACCATATGGTTTCTGTCTTTTTCTGACTTATTTCTGCTAATATGATTTCCTCTAGGTCATCCATGTTATCACAAATGCTTCATATAAGCATGACTTTCTTAATTTCCTTTTTTTTTCCATACTGATTGTTTGCATATAGAAAGGCTACTGATGTTTTGTGTATTTATTTTATAATATGCTACTTTGCTCAACTGGTTTATTGTTTTAATTAGTTTTTCTGTGAATTTTTTTAGGATTCTCTCTATATATTATCATCTGCAAATAATGATCATTTTACTTTTTCTTTCCCTATTGGATTCCTTGTATAGCTTTCTTTTGCCTAATTGCCCTTGCCTAATTGCTCTAGCTAATTGCCCTGGACTTACAGTCTTATATTGAAAAGCAGTGGTGAGAGTGGACATCCTTATCATATTCCAGATCTTAAGTTCTACCATCTTTGAAGAGATGGGGAGTTTGGGTTTTCTTTAGAGACACCTTTGTAAACACAGAGAAGTTAGCAGATAAATATCAGAAGAAAATTTATTTTGCTTAATTTGGATACTGCCCCAATTGCATTGTAGCGCATATTCTTTGCTTTGAATAAGTATAGGCATAAGCATATTTCTGTGAGCATAAATTCATCCCATACATATACTTTATTCAAATGTTCATTCATATAATCAATATGTTATAATTTAAAGAACAACTAAAGAATAGTAAAAAATCTGTCTCTGCATGGGATCTTGGGCCAGAGGGGAGATTGCAGGGTCAGCTTCCATGTGCTAGCTCTGATGCTAGTCCCAGTCAGGTTGGAGGCATGAGCCAGATGCCCAGTGCAGTCAGGGGGTCCCAGAATATCCACTTGGTGGCCTAAGTTGCATGTGAGGGTAGGGGCCACGTGAATTCTATACCACTGGAGTTTTTGAGTCTAGGGGTCTCGGGCTGGGGGAGCTGACCACTGCCTCCCGTGTGGGCCAGGGTGGGTGCCTGGTACAGGCTAAGAGGACAGGTCCCTCTTTGGTTTACTCCCACTTCAATCAGATCAGCACAAGCCATCAGAAAATTGATGGTCCAGCTGCAGACATCCAGGAGATGGGATGAACAAACCAAGGTCCTGGTCACAGTCATTGCCTGGGGAGGTCCCAGTAAAAAACAGAGTCAGAACCATGTGAGATAAGACCTTGAGAAGAGCTTGTTGGTGTCCTATCACAGAGCTCTACCTAAAAACATCTCTGTGGGCTGGGGAACCAAGCTCCTGGTCCGGAGTTCCATGCAATGGGAGTGAGGCTTCCTTCTTCTTCAACCTCTGAGATGTGACTGGGGTCCTAAGGCAGGACTGGAGACCACAAAAGGAAAGGAGCAGACCTGTACCAACTAGCTGCTGAAGTCTGTCCCCACAGGGAAACTTCTCCGTCAACAGTGGATGGTTATTGGATTCTCAATTCCAGAACTGTAAGATTCAGGAGCAACATCATATGACAGCAATCAGAGTAGCTAGGACAATCAGTATGACTGAGAAGACAGGGACTCCCCGGGGACCACGCTGGTCTGGAGAAAATGGGACAGGCTCCTGTACCACAGGAAGTTCCGCAATCAACTAGCCTGGAGAACCACTCCACATACCAGTCCTACAAGAGGTTCCTGATTTGCTTGGCCTTGCTACCTGCCTCACACTTCTGGGGATCTGAGCAACCTGGTTTGCTGTGGTCCAGGAGCAGGGTGTTGGTATGTGGGCACATTTCACCTAGGAAAAGGACTTTGTTCCAGGGAAAAGACAAAACCAGTTTGCTGACCATTGATTTAAGACTTGCAGCAGTAGAGGAGTTGGAGTGATTAGAGGGAGGAAGGGAGACAAGGGGGAGGAGGGTGTTGGTATGTGGGCACATTATTGATAGAGTATGTAAAATCACCAAAGATGTAAGAAAATAAAATAGCTGGGCATGGTGACGCGCGCCTATAATCCCAGCTACCAGGGAAGCTGAGGCTGGATATTGCTTGAGTCCGTGGTACCCCGGGCAATGAGAGCCTGCGGTTCCACAGGCAAAAATAGCAAGACCTAGTCTCAAAAAAAAAAAAAAAAAGAAAATAAAACATAGTCAAAATATTATCTATATATTCAGAAAAGAGATGGTAGTGCTAAATTTTCTGATTGACTTTTAATTTTACTTTTAGAGACTAGGTTTCACTCTATTGCCCAGGGTTGTCTCGAACCTTTGGATTCAACCTAGCCTCAGCCTCCCAGGTAGTTGGGATTACAGGTGTGTGCCAGCACACCCAACTTAAATTTTCTGATTGTTTTTAAATTTAGATTTCATTTTAATCAGTCATACATGTACCTCTTTTCAAGATGAAAAACTCCTACAGTTTCCTCCAGTGCCTCTCCTTAGCTTCCCCCTCGTCTTCTAGCTTCTTCTTCTTTGAAGACAACAAATAATCAGCAGTTGTTTTGTAATTTACCCCCATACGCTTTTACTCTTACCTTTTGTCTTTTTACTTTGAAAAAAGACTTAAAATTTTTGATAAGATCTAATTTATTAATATTATTCTTTAAAGATCATGCTTTTTGGTACTATTTAAAATAATCTTTGCCCAGCCAAGGGATTGTGAAGCTTTTCTCTTGTTCTAGAACGTCATGGTTCCCACTCTACATTTACGTCTATGAGTAGTATGGACCACAAGTTAAATTTTATGTGTGTTCAAGATAAGGTTAATGTTCATTTTATTCCATATGGAAACCATATTTGCCAAAAATCAGCTTGCCATACATTTTGTGATAACTTAGTTATTCTACTTATATTACATATCTGTCTTGACACAAATACCACACTATCTTGATTACTGTAGCTTTATACTATATCTTAAAATTAGGTAGTGTTTAGTTTTCTCTTTCAGAATTGTTCTGATTAGTTTAGGGTTTTTGCATTTTCATATAAAATCTGATAATTACCAATTTAAAAAGTACAGTTATTGGAATTTTAGTTTTGATTGCATTGAGTCTATATCTTGATGATATAGAGTCTTTCAGTCCTATGAGTGTTTCAGTCCTATGAGGTATATCTTTCTAACTATTTAGCTCTTGTTTAACTTCTCAGCAGTATTTCACAATTTTTCTTAAGCAGGGCTAACAGACGTTTTGTTAAATTTATCTTAAAATTCTTTGACTTTGTAAATGATGTTGTTTAAAAATTTTAATTCTGAATTATCTATTATTGCTAGTATAGCAAATGCAGTTAATTTTTGAATGTTGACATTCTAACCTGTGATTTTTTTAAAATTCACTTACCACTTCTACTAAAATTTGTTTTTCTATAGATTCCTTAGAAATTTTTTTTGGCTTTATTACACTTACCAGAATCTATATTATTGAAGAGAAGTGATGTGGGAAAAAAAAAGAAACATTTGTCTTTGGTGGTGGGAATGGTTGGTGGTGAGAACATAAGTTGGTTGGGCTTCTATGGGAAAAATGATATGGAGATTCTGCAAAAAACAAGAAATGGAAATGCCATATGATTCAGCAGTATTACTGCTAGATATTTACCCAAACAATCTGACAGCTTTCATATGAAAAGATTTATGCATTCTTTTATTCTTAGCGATATTGAAAACAATAGTCAAGTATAGAACTAAATGCCCAACAACAGACAACTGGATAAAGACATTACAGAATATATATGCCATAGAATGATCGTCAGCTATTAAAAGAAATTAAATAATGCTCTTAGAAAAAATTAATCTGAAGGTGAATTTGCTAGGTCCTATAAATCAGAAGATGAAAGAGAGTTAATGAGTGGTTTTATTCATTCATGGAATATAAACAACCAAAGAGGAGAAACTGGCAGAGTTACAACAAAAATTCTTGCATGCTGCATAATGTAGTGCTTACAAGAAGAAAGGAATGGTGGTTAGAATGGGGGTGGAAGATAAGGAAAAATGAAGGTCTTTAAATAATCTACCATTTTGATTTAGTGTTTTTGTGTCCTTTGGGTAGATTACAAGGAGTAGGATTGCTGGTTCGAAAGGTAGTTCCATTTTCAGTAACCTGAGGGTCCTTCATACAGCCTTCCATAGTGTCTGGACCAGTTTGCATTCCCACCATCAGTATAAGGATATTCCTTTCTTTCCACATCCCTACCAGCACTTCCTGTTGCCTGTTTTTTTTTTTTTTTTTTTTTTTTTAATATGGACCATTCTTATTGGTGTATGATAGTATCTCAGTGTGACTTTGATTTGCATTTCCCTGATTATTAGTGATGCTGAGCATTTTTTCATATGTCTATTGGCCATTTCTATTTTTTCATATGTCTATTGGCCATATCTCCTCTTTGGAGAAGTGTCTTTTTAGTTCCATTTTTTGTGTGGGTTTTTGCTAAGTTGTGTGAGTTGTTTGTGGATCTTTGTTCTTACTCTTATTACTTATATAGAGGGCAAAATTTTTCTCCCATTTGGTTGGGTTTCTTTTTGTTTTGGTTATTGTCTCTTTTGCTCTACAGAAGCTTTTAAATTTGGTGTAGTCCCAGCTGTAGATTTGTCCTGAAAGGGGTTTGGGTTTCTGAAGTGTAAGTCTTGGAGAGTTTTGCCCAAATTTTCCACTATGTGTTTTATGGTTTTGGGGTTTACATCCTAGTCTTTTATACATTTTGAGTTGGTTTTTGTACATGGTGTGAAGAGAGCTGTCTTGGTTCATTTTTTGGCCATTTTTTCAAAAGTTAGTTGGCCATACATGTGTGGTTTCATTTCTGGGCACTCAATTCTGTTCCATTGGTCTGATGGTCTGTTTTAGATCCAGTACCATGCTGTTTTCATTATTATGGCTTTATAGTATAGTTTAAAGTCTGGGATTGTCATCCTCTGTTCTTTCTTCTGTTGGTCAGGAGGGTTTTGGATTTTTGGGGTCTTTTGTTATTCCATATGAATTTTAGTAGTTTTTGTTCTATCTCTTTAAAAATGTCATTGGAATATTTATTGTTTATTGACGCACTATTTACAATTACCAAGATATGGAAACAATCCAGAAGTCCCCATTCAGACAAATGGTTGAAAAATATGTGGTATATTTACACAATGGGCTATTATTCTGCAATCAAAACCAACAAATATGAAACATTTGTGATAACATGAATGAACTAGAGGGACTCATAATAGCAGAAATAAGTCAGAAAGAAAAAGATAGAAACCATATGATCTCATCTACAGATGGGATATAGGAATAAAAAGCAAAAGGCCAGGAAAAACCCAAAATAAGCTGACAGTGGAGCTGGGATACACTGGGGGGGAGGGAGAAATTGGGGAAGGGAAGAGCACAGGAAGACAGAGAGGAGGACTCTGGGTGATGGGGTGGAGGGAGACTCCTGGGGAATGCAATTATATAATACACACACACACACACACACACACACACACACACATATATATATATGTATATATATATATATATACACTTATATGTGTAAATATGTAAATACCAAAATGATTAAATTAAGAAGAATAAATGAACTACCAACCAGTAATCTGAAAGGGACAAACCATTTTAATTAACATCTTGTCATAGTTTTAGGTCATTGAAGTGCTTGATTTGCAAAGTTACCAACTATGTGAAAACCAAACACTGCCAAAATAAACAAAACCAAATTGTGAGGGGAGGAGATAACCTTAAACAGAGGTGTTCCAATGTTTGGGACAATACTTGGTTGAATCTTAGGAATGGACGATGTCTCAAACTCAGACCAACTGTTAGTTGGCATTGGAAAACTTCAGGGCTGTGTGAATTTTTCTACATGTACTACTTTATTAAAAAAATAATGATCATAGGGAGTCAGTATGTAGTTTAAGAGAAAATTAGTCTTATATGAATGGTACATCTAAAAAAAAGGTAAATCTGCTTGGTAGACTTCAAAACTGTGATTTCTTGTTACTGAATAAAATGAACTCCACCAAAAATAGCGAGACCTAGTATCAAAAAAACAAAAAACAAACAAAAAAAAAAACAAAAAAAACAAAAAAAAACCTCCATCTCTGTAAGGTTCTTCTGTGATTAGATAAGCTATAATTTTAAGTAAAATCAGTACTTATGTGATTTTGAATACTTACATGAGAAGGACTACCTTTGGCTGGAGGTGAGCTGCTCTAGAGCTTTATTACAAAATGCCCCTGGAAAAGGAGAGTGAGAAAAGAAAAATAAAGGACACTCATCAACTGTAATTTATTGTTGGTAAGCCTAGTAGTAAAAAGACATTTGTCAATTGTTTTGACCCTAATGAATTTATTAACAAAGGTCATTATTATTTGTTATTGTATGCATAAAAACATAATTTTCCCCCATATTTGGTGTATACGTATAATTATATTAAAATGGTTCTAGTATAGAAAAAAAAACCTGAAGAATCTCTTCTGTCTCTGCTAAAGTTTGTTTCTTACTTGATTTAGTTAAATAATAAATCAAGGATAAGCATAGTATTAGATTATTGGATTTTAGAGTAGGGCATTTATTCATAAATATTGCACATCTTCACAATGTTTTATGCAAATAGGTGGTGAAGATCTATTCTGGTATCTGTGGGTTTGCATAGGACCTCATTTAGAGACAACTTCCTGTGGGGAGAGGCACGACTGAATATATGGATATTAAGTTCCAAATCTCTATTAAAATTTTCATGTAAGTCCTTTAAAATATTAACTGTTTTGATTATGTAAAACATGCACATAGTTGCAAAAAAATATTCATAGAAATATAAATTTACCTCCTAATTGTCCCAACTTTCAGCAACCTGGTTTCTTTCCCAGAAGTAAGTCACTAAGTTTCTTGTTTGTACTACCACAAATAGTCTATACATAAAAAGTACATCTGTGTGTGGTAAAATTATGTGTGCACATTATACCAAATAGTACTCTGTCTGCATTGTTCTAATTCATGTTTTTCCTTTCTGCATTTTCATATCTGTTTAAGAGAATTACCATAGTCTGTAAGTTTGCTATTACCATAGTCTGTAAATTTGCTATAATTTAACCATCCTACATTAATGGATTATTATTATTATTATTTTTTTTTTGAGATTAGGTCTCGCTATTTTGCCCGTGAAACCGCAGGCTCGCGTTGCCCGGGGTACCACGGACTCAAGCCATCCCCAGCCTCAGCTTCCCAGGTAGCTGGGATTACAGGCACGAGCCACCACGCCCAGCTATTTTTTTTTTTTGGAACTAGGTCTCGCTACGGGTCCCAGGCGGGACTCGAACCGCGATCCCTAGCCCCTGCCGCTTCATAGGCTGAAGCTTACAAGCATGAGCCACCGTGCCCGGTCTAATGGATTATTTTTAAGTTTTTTTCTAGTATGTTCAGTGCTATAGTGAATATATTCACTTGTAATTTTTTACTATATTATGTCTTGAGTGTTTATATTTTTAATCATGCATAAGATTTCGATTTTATGTGTGTTTTGATCTCTTTCATTTTTTATGCTTCAGAAGTTTTTAACCATTCTTTGAGAAGCCTTCCCTGCTCTGAGATTTTAAAAATGTTCTTTTTATATTTAAATTTTGATTAATTTAAGTTTATTTTGATGTGAGAGGATTCACCTATATATCTTTTTTTTAATAAAAAATTGTATTTACTTAGAAGCATTCAGAATGTTAACAAAACAGCTGCAACTTTTTTTTTTTTGCAATTACAGAGTGGTATTCAGTTAACAGAACAACAATTATTTCGTATGAGCTGCATCAGAGACAACTGAAGATGAAAAACTGCCATCCGCATATATAACTAATTTGAGCTGTGCACCAGTAAGAACTTGCTTTAAATTTCCATCCCAATTTACAACCCCCATACTGTACCAGGCAAGATTAGTGGCTATTGAAAAATACCACCAGGACAGGGTTACCTAAAGACCACATTCAGTAGTGTTTTAACTATACAAAAAAACATACTGTACAGTTTAAAAACAACTTTTACACAGCCTTACATTTCAATTTTTTTCTTTAAAAGGAGTGAGTTGTGTACAGGGGGGTTAAATGCTTTATAGACAAGAAAAAAAAACCCCACTAGAAACAACTTATTCATCATCATTGTCCTCTTCATCTTCTTCCTTGTCTTCTTCATCTTCCTCCTCTTCCTTCTTTTTCTTGCTCTTTTCCGCCTTGACAGCCCCCTTTTTGACCATATCAGGCTTTCCTTTAGTTGATATGCAGCAATATCCTTTTCGTATTTTTCTTTCAGCTCAGCAGCCTTCTTTTCATAAGGCTGCTTGTCATCTGCAGCAGTGTTATTCCATAGTGCTCCCAGTTTCTTTGCAACATCCTCAATGGATAGACCAGGATGTTCTCCTTTGGTTTTTGGACAATACTTGGAACAAAACAAGAAAAAGGCTGAAGGAGTTCTTTTGGGTGCATTGGGATCTTTGAACTTCTTTTTTGTTTCCCCATTAGGGGGGATATAAGTTTTCATTTCTTGTTCATAACGGGCCTTACCCACCTTTACCATGTCTTCAAACTTTCCCTTCTCTTTAGCAGACATGGTCTTCCACCTCTCTGAGCACTTCTTAGAAAACTTAAGTTGACTGAAGCATCTGGGTGTTTCTTCTTGTGCTCCTCCTGGCAAGTTTGCACAAAAAATGTGTATGATGACATTTTGCCTCGTTAGGCTCTCCTTTGCCCATGTTTAATTATTTTCCTCAGCAAGGCACAGAGTGCCCATCTGGCTCTCACTTGCCCCGGCGTTGTCTCTATGGTCCTCAATGTACTGCAATGACTGTGAGAGTGGAAGCCAGATGCCATATCTTTTTTTTTTTTTTTTAACTAGGTGGCTACCCAACCATATTTTCACTGCTAATATACAATTTAATCATTGTCATGTTCTCACTTCTCACATATGTTTGGATCATTTCTAGACCCTCCCTTTTTACTGATATGTCTATCTTGTAGGGTCATCATTCTTGTAATTATTATGGCATTGTAATGTAAAATATATAACTATAGTTTAGTATCTGAATTGGACTAGTATTCCTCATTACTTCCTTTTTTGAATGTCTTTCTAGTTTTACTCGTGTTGAGAATTTACAATACTTTTTTTAAAACAATTTTTCCAACTAAAATAATATGTTGGAATTTTGGGGGAGGGATTGTATTAATTTATAAAACAAAAACCCAAATAATAAAGGGAATAACACCTTGTATGCCCTTGAGTAGAACACTACATTTATTCATTCCTTCTCATTAGTTTCAAAAGGTTTATTTGTAATTCTATTTATTTTTGCATCGTATCCATTGTTTAGAGTCCCAAGAACAACTCTCATATTGAAGTTCAGAAGTGATTTGCCTATGTTCTATAGATTCTATGATTTTGTCTTACATACAAGTTATTAGTCCGTTTTGATTGGATTTTTGTGTATTATGTTAAAAATTATCTAGTAGGCCGGGCACGGTGGCTCGTGCTTGTAAGCTTCAGCCTATGAAGCGGCAGGGGCTAGGGATCGCGGTTCGAGTCCCGCCTGGGGCCCGTAGTGAGACCTAGTTCCAAAAAAATAGCTGGGTGTGGTGGTGCATGCCTGTAATCCCAGCTACCTGGGAAGCTGAGGCTGGGGATTGCTTGAGTCTGTGGTACCCTGGGCGACAAGAGCCTGCGGTTCCATGGGCAAAAACAGCAAGACCCAGTTTCCAAAAAAAAAAAAAAAAAATTATCTAGTTTGTTTGTTTTATATGGGTTGTCCAAGTTTCCCAGCACCATTTGTTGAAGAGACTTATTTCTCCATGTAACCTTGGCTCCTTTGTTGTAAATTGTTTATATATTTGTGGATTTATTTCTAGGCTCATGGTTCTATTCCGTTATGTCTCTTTTGTTCCAACACTACACAACTTTGATTATTATCACTGTACAGTATAGTTTGAAATCAGGGAGCATGATAACTCCACTTTTTTTTCTCTGGATTGTTTATGACTGTGTGGTGTCTTTTGTGGTTCCATAATGATTTTAGAATTGGTTATTCTATTTCCTTAAAAATGCCATTAGGATTTTTGTAGAGATTGTGTTGAATCCCTGTCAGATTTTCAGGTGCATGGATATTTTAATAATGTTTGTTCTTAGACTCCATGACCATAGGATATCTCTTTCTTTGGGAGGTCATAAGATTTTAAAAATATACACTTTTTCTTAGACTGTCCAGTATGTTTGTGCATAGCTATTCACGGTAGTCTCTTTGCACCTTTGTATTTCTGCAGTAGCTGTTGGCACTTTTACCTTTTCGTTCTTGATTCTTTTTATTAGTCTTTCTTTTTTTTCCTAATGATCCTAGATAAAGATTTATCAATTTTGTTTATTCTTTTGCAGAACCACCTCTTGGTTTCACGATATTTTGTATCATCTTTTTGTTTCTATTTATTTTTGTTCTTGTTCTTACCGTTTCCTTTATGCTGATTTTTTGGATTTCATTCTTTTTAGAGTCTTTCAGAAGTGAGATTACATTATTTATTTGGAGCCTTTCTTGCTTATTTTTTAAATAATTTATTTATATGTATTTCAAATCTTTGTATTCCCTGGTGTCCACCCATCACCTCCCCTCCCAAACCTCCCCCCCACCTTCCCCAGTTGTGTACTTTAGTTTGGTTGTTAGCTTGTTTTGACTTTTCCTCCTGGCCTTTTGTTTGTTTTTCTTATGTCCTATATATTAGTGAGACCATTTGGATTCTGTCTTTTTCTTTCTGACTTGTTTCTGCTAATATGATTTTTTAAAAAAAAAGAGACTAGGTCTCGCTATGCTGCCTGGAGTAGTCCTGAACCTGTGGATGCAAGCAATTCCTGGTCTCAGCCTCCCAAGACTGGGATTAAAGGTACATGCCACTGCACCTGGCTTGCTAATATTTCTTCTAGGTGCATCCATGTTATCTCAAATTCATCAAGTTTGTCATTTTTAATTGATGAGTAATATTCCATTGTGTATATACACCACATCTTTTTCATCCATTTGTATATTTTGGGACATTTGCATTGTTTCCATGTCTTTGCAATTATAAATAGTGCTACAATGAACATCTAAGCACAGGTCTCCCTTTGTATAAGCATTGAGGTTTCCTTTGGGTAGATTCCCAGAAGAGTGATTACTGGGACAAATGATCTTTCTTGTTTATTGATGTGGGTCTATATTGCTGTGAACCTTCTTCTTGCTTCTGCTTTTGTTGCATCCCATAGACTGATAACTTTTCTCCTCATTTTTATTGGTCTCTAGGTAACTGTTTTATCTTTCCTTTGATTTCTTTGTTGACCTAAGAGGTACTCAGAAGTATGTTAAGTCTCCACATGTTTGAGATCTTCCAGTTTTTTTTTTTTTTGTGACTGATTTCTAGTTTTATAACATGTAATTGGAAAATATATTTAATCTAATTTCAATCTTTATATATTTATATTTATTAAGATTTATTTTGTGCCCCCCCCACATATGATTAGATTAAAAAGCTTTTGTAAATAAAGAAAACTACCACAGTGGGAGGAGGAACTGAGGGAGAGGTAAGAATGAAGAGGGAAGAAAGCACAGTTTTCTATGGTGGTGTAATATGGGTGAGTTGGTGGTGGCTACGCTATGGTGATAATATCTGTTGGGGGTACCCCAACATACCTCAGTTAAGAAATAAAAAAGAAATCACCACAAAATGAAAAAGCAAACTATGTTTGGGAGAACAGATTTGCATATCATATATCTGACAAGAGGTTAGTATCTATAAAATACAAAGAACTCATACAAGTGAACACCAATAAAAAATGAATAGACGATGTGAATAGGTACTTCCCCAAAAAGATGACATACAGATGGCTAATGCACTCATAAAAAATGCTCAATTTCACTTATTGTTGGGGAAACACAAATCAAAACCATACGGGATACTACTTCACACCTGTGAGAATGGCCTTATATATATAAAGGAAATATTTTTTCAAGGGTGTGGAGAATGTAAGTTGGTGTGGCTTCTGTGGAAAACAGTATGACTATTCCTGTAAAGGTAAAAATACTGTATAACCCAGCAAAATCACTCCTAGGTTTTTATCCAAAGAGTATGACAATAATAATTCAAAAAGCTAACATCTACCCCTGTGTTCATAGCAGCATTATTCACTAAAGACAAGACTTGGAAATATCCCATAATTGGGTGACTGAACAAAGAAATTGTGGCATATATATTTAAGATGCAGTGTTACTGAGCTATTAAGAAAGTTGAAATCTTGCTTCCATGACATAGTAGAAACTTGAGGTGATTATGATAGGTAAAATAAGTCAGAAAGTGAAAGATAGTTACTGGATGATTTCTCTCATTTGTGGAATATTAAAAAACCAAAGCAAAATAAAGGGGGATGGGAGGAAGAGGTATAAGGGCTCAGTCTGAGAGTGTGCATGGAACTAGAATTTTGGTGACTCGTGCAGTGAGTCTGACACAACTTATACAATATAGAAATGTGAAGCTCTACTCCAAATTTAACATAATATAAATTGATTACCAGTGGTAAACCAATCACTTAAAAAATACAAGATTTTATCATATGATCATATGGACCTTGCACTTTTTTTTAATAACTTAATTCTTAGGTCTTTTTTTTTTTTTTTGGTTTCTTCTATAAATGAAATGCTTTCTTTATAGCTTCTAAGACAATTTATTTGTGATTTTTATATTAATTTTATTAACTTTTAAAGTTTTTCTAGTTTAACTTTTTTACATTTTCTAGAAATGGAACCATACTGTTTGAAATTATTTGCAAATAAAATATTACTTCCTTCTTCCCAATTTAAAGATATTTATTCTTTTATCTATTTGCATAAACTGTTCCTTTTAGAACAAAACTAATTAATCATGGTAATAGTAGATGTGTTTTTTTGGATTTTTTTCTGACTTTGATGGGAATACTTCTAGTTTCCTCATTAAGTATAGTGCTATTTTTTAGGTTGGGAGTAGCCATGGTTCTTCTAACTTATGAATAATTTAAACAACAATTCAAGTCTTCAACCATTTGTGTTGATTATGTTATTGGTATTTTTATATGCTTCCTCTTTGTGTATGCATTTCAGTATCATTGTGGATACTTTAGACACATGTACAGACCGTTTTCTTTACAGTGGTCTCTTTGAAAATGAAACAAAGACAGCATACAGTTTATTAAAGAGATTGGAAAGCGAGGAAAATTTGTTTCACTGGAAATAGATGAATAGAATTGCAAAATCACCCGTATAGTGTCAGAATTGAAACGTTTCTTCTTCATGTTAAAATATTCTAGAATTATGATGCAGGATATTTAAATATTACATTTCAGTTTTTGTATTGTCTTTTTAAGCTAATTTTTTATTTTGCCATTTGAAGTATGCTATGCTAGGGATTATAGTATTTATCCATTAGTGATCTATTCAGAGGTAACATTGTACTGCTTCATGTAAAAGGTCAAGAACCTTAAAACAGTTTCCCTACACTTTGTGATACTGATATATAGGTGTATATATTGATATATCTATATAGTTAGCAGTATGCATTATGAAATTACACAAAATAGTCTTTCAATTTTTATATTAGTTATATATTTAAATAATTTAATATGAAAATGTTTTTATGTTTATTCACAAATACACTATTTCCTGTGTTCTTCAGTCTTTGAATCTGAATTTTCATCTGGTATCAATTTCCTTCAGCTTGAAAAACTTCCTTTGGAATTCACACGAGGAAGAATGGTAGATAGTAAGTTCTTTATTTTTCTGAAAATAACTTTTTTTCCTCAAAGAATGTTTTCAATGGATATAGAATTTTAGATAGATGTTTTCCCCCCAATATTTAAGGTATTTCATTGTTTTCTGACCTCTTGCCTATATGAAATACATTAGTCACATGAGCCTTCAAGGCACTTGTTTTAGTAGAAACTTTGTTATAGACAACCACAGGTGATATTTTGATTAACTGTGATGCCATGGGTTACTAGCATCCCATTTCCCATTGGCAGGGAGCTCATATTTCCCTCAAATCCAAGAGTTCAAACCAACCCCAGAATCCTATCTTCAGGAGTCTGTTTACTAGGGCCATACATACCCTGTAATAAGTTTGAGTCAGTCTAGGCCCAATCAGAGACTGAAAATTTAAAGAATTATTAAGCTATAATAAGTGTATCTATAAGATTAAAAAACTTTTTAGAGAATCTAAAATTTATGGAAATTACCCAAGGAAGGGCTAACTTAGAAGGGTATCCCTTTCTCAAGACTGGGGACTTTGTTGGAGAAAGTATAGTTTGTAACCCATTGAATGGCAGAGAAGTTTCTGATTTTCCTGAACCAGAACTAATAGGCAGTTTCCAGGCAAGCACAAAGCAACTCTTGGACACAGGCAAACCTCACTCTGTTTACATCATTCTGGTGACCAGTCACATAGGAATGCATGCAGGAGGCATTGATAGGGATGTGGCATTGGGAGAATTGTTGGAGACAAACTTAAAGGTGAATGGGGGAATTGTATCACCAGTGTGGTCAGGAGGCCTGGAGCATGTAGTATCTGTGTTGAGAGTATAGCCGAAAGGTAATCACCAGATTGAGCTGTGGGCTGTATATTTGCTAAGGGATTCCAGGTTCTGAGCACTTTATAGAGACAGAGTGCCAGGAGATGTCTGCATTCTGATACTATGATTTGTGCGGCAGCCAGAAGCAGTTAAGTATTCCTTCCTCTCCAGTGGTCTTCTAGTGCCCTCTGCTGAGAAAGAGAATATCATGACGACTGCAAAGGAGAATTCTTTCCTTTAGAAGAGCTGGTAGCAGCAGGTGAATCTGGAGCTGAAATACAATAAATTAATAACATACATCCATTTCTAACTCTCAGGTCACTAAGGCTGACTTTCTGTTGCAGTTCTAGTTGCCCTTCAGTGTGTCAATTGGGAGTATTCTCAAACAAAGGGCCATAGATGACTCATGTCTCTTTTCTCTTTCAAGGCTTGGCTCCTTTCCATTTTTCTGTTTTTATTTTAGGTTTTTGCTTTTTTTTTTTTTGAGACTAGGTCTCACTATTTTTGCCTGTGGAACTGCAGGCTCATGTTGCCTGGGGTACCACAGACTCAAGCAATCCTCAGCCTCAGCTTCCCAGGTAACTGGGATTACAGGTGCGTGCCACCACTCCCAGCTATATTTTTGGAATTAGGTCTCACTACGTTGCCCCAAGCAGGACTCGAACCGTGATCCCCGGTTCCAGCCACAGCTTCCTAGGCTGGCACTTACAGGCATGTGCCACTGTGCCCAGCTATTTTAGTTTAGTTTTTTTGTTTCCCTTTATATATTTATATTTTGCACCATTTCTAGTATTTCCAATTTACTCTGCTATTATTAGTAGAATCTGCTCTTATTATGTAAGGAAAAAATTTTAAACTCTGAAAGATAGTCTTAAGAATAATTACATCTAACACATACAGGAAGTTTGTCATATTTCAAATTAGATATTTTATTCAACCTTTTACTTGGTAGTTTTTATCTCCAGTGGTTTTTCAGATCAAGACTTTTGAAGCTGGAAGGGGTCCTTATATTACTAAGACCACATAGCAAAGCTATATAGTATTTGAGTGTAAATGTGCCCCACTTTTGAGAGTACAGTTCCTTATGTATAAATATAAGTAAAAATTTGCTCATAGTGTTAGTATAAGAAATGAAAAATGAAAGTTCTGTGATTTCTATGGTATGCTGTCTTGTTTTTTTGATGAATTCTATGTGGAGCATAGTAGATAGTGTTTGCTAATTTGGAGTTATTTCAATCCAAAAGCCATACAAATATTCATGTATGAGATTATTAAATAAAAATAATTTTTGCATTTTAATAGATCAATTAATTCTTAACTATACATTTTATTTTTTCAGATTTAGCCTCATGTTCCCATGAGGTCTTAATACTCAGGATGAAAGAATAAATTTTTTGTTAGAACAAATTTGGAGCTGAGAGACAATACATTAATAACAGATACATCCATGCCTGACTTCTCAGGTCACTAAGACTGTGTCTTTCTGTTAGAGTTCTAGCAGCCCTTTACTGTGGGAGTTGGCCTCCAGTTGTAGTACTTACATCCTCCCTGTTGGGAACATCATGAAATATAGATAATTATACTATTTATATGGAGTTATTAAAAATTTACATTCTATGTAAGTAAAAAAATTTTTTTTCTTTTTTTGAGACTAGGTCTTGGTGTTTTTGCCTGTGGAACCGCAGGCTCATGTTGTCCGGGGTACAGCAGACTCAAGCAATCTCCAGCCTCAGCTTCCCAGGTAGCTGGGATTACAGGCACATGCCACCATGCCCAGCTATATTTTTTTGGAACTAGGTCTTACTATGTGCCCCGGCAGGACTTGAACTGTGATCCTTGGCCCCAGCCGTGGCTGCCTAGGCTGCCGCTTATAGGCACGCGCCACCATGCCTGGCCTTAAAATTTTTTTTTTTACCTTTCCCAGGTTGATCATACCATCTCTTTGAAAAAAATGTGAATGTATTATTGCCTGAAAGATTTGTACTAGAATAACTGATAAAAACAGTATTTGAAAGGATTAAAAAAAAACTCAGCCCATTTTATTTGTAGATAATTTTAAAGATTTAAGTAATTGAACTTTTGGTGTGTAATTTGATTCTCCAACAACAGCATTAATAAAAATATTTTTTTGACTTGATGTCCTAAATACCTTTTCATGGTTACAGAAATTTTTGAAAAGTATAATTTGGAACAATGAAATACTATTTCATTAGATGCAGCTAATATAATTTTATTATGTATTTAACTTTTTTCTATCTGGGGGCATAAAGATTCCTTTCAGATTTTCAACTTTAAAATAATACACAAATCTTTACTTATGATTATTCTTCAATATAGATCCTTAAAATTAGAATTACAGTATGTATCTTTACAGTAAAGAGTATTGATTTTTTTACTCATGAAATGTAATCCAATTGCCCTCCAAAAAAATTATACTATATGTGTTTTCATCAGCAGCATCTGAAAGTGTTTATTTCACTATGCATATGAATGCTGAATGCTGAAAGTTATAATTAAAAAAAAAACTTCCATTTTATTTTTTTTTTCAGGTAAATAGTGGTTTCTTTGTCAATTTGTATTTCTTTGATTTCTACTGAGGGTAATATTTTGCATCTTTATACTGGCTACTGTATCTTTTTTTGAGTGTAAACTACTTCATATTCATTTATTACCCCTTAAAAAATGACTTTAAAAGTTTAAAACTCTATTAAGAACAGTTTGGGGTGCATTTTGATAAAATTGTGAGTTATTTTGAATCTGCTTTTTTCATACTCTTTTTATTCCAGTTTTTCCTGATAAGTACTACTTTGCTTTCATGTAGATTTTCAGAGGGTAGAGGAAAAGCAGGGGAAAGGAAGGGTAGGTATTAGATAATCCGTGTAATCCTCTTAGTATTTATAAGCACATTATAAAAATCATTATATTGTTCCTGTTATTGTTATCTATGTCAAAACAAACTTGTTTTCTATGGGTTTCTTTAGCTTTCTACTTAAAAAAAATTTAGTTACTTGGTTCCTGGAGTCAGGCAGGTCTGGCTTCAGTTCAGTGCTTTATTTCTGATAGATGTGACTTTGAACAAACTAATCTCTCTGAGCCTCAGTTTCCACTATTCTAAAATGGAAATTATAACATATCCTATATTGTGAGGGTTAAATCTGAAGAGGAATGTAATGTTTAACTCAGTGCTAGCATATAGTTAATGTTCGAATACAGTGCTCTTATTTGAGATAATATTTTTAATTTAGCATGTTTAATATTAGCAATTACGTTTTCAATAAAAGGCTCTTTCTGAGAATTATGCTTTCATTAAAGAAGGAACTTGAGTGGAGGGAATTTCAGACAATATAGCAGTTAGCAAGGGAAAACTTTTTGAATCAGAAACACCTTATCTTGGGGAGGAAGAAGCCTATGAGAAGCAATTATATTTTTCAAAAGGAAAAAGAGAATAGAAAAAAATGTCTGAAATATCTCAAAACTGTAGCTGCCACTGTTGTGATGCATTTTGAATGTTGAAAACGTGCTCAGCAATGACTGCATAGATTAAGGGGAGAGGACAAAAACTGTTAAATAATGACATCATTCGTGTTTTATTTTCCTAAAGCAGATCCTTTAGGGAAGTGACTTACTAATGAAGCTAGAATCTTAATTTAGGTTCTGATATAATTGATTATGATTGGTCTTCATAGTTCCCTGCCACATTGCTGGCTTAAAAGTTTTTATTGATAGTGTTTTCCAAAAGGCATGGGAAACTGACATATAAATAATGTTTGACTAGTTAATTCTCCTCCTGAAGCTCAAGAAAATTAGGCTTTTGTAAATTATGCTGCACTGAAAAAATGAAAACTAGAGTACCATTAGTTCATTCCTAATTAAATAGTTGTGAATATAGTTTTCTGTGTAGTTTATGTTTTGTAGTTTTCAGTTAAAAGCTTGTCCAATTTTTGTTTGTTTGACTTAAGAACTTACATTTTAATCTTTTTCCTTAGATTTCCAATTTATTAGTAGATCTTTTAAATTCTCTACCTTTCTGATAAGAAAATAATAAAAAATTAAAAACCATTGCTCTTTTTTCCTCACTCTACTTGTTCCTTAGCCTAGGATAAACTACTTCAGTTTGCCTCAAAGTTTTCTATAAAATTATCCCTAAAAACAGATTTTTCAGAAAAATTTTTTTGATTTTTCAGAAATTTCATCAAAGCTGGCTGCTGTGACTGTAAGAATTCTTTTTTCAGTTTAGTAATTCATGTTAATTTTGTATTTCTTTATCAATACCATATTCTCCTTTGTGTTAACAGACAATTCAGGTTACTTAACTAGTGAGCAAAATTGCTGCTGCAGGAAGATGTGCTATGTTTTTCTTTTGGTTTTTGTTTCTTCTCTGGCTCTGTCTCTTTGCCAAGCGGTTTATGTATGTTTTTGGAAGTACTGCCTGGTAGAGTGTTATTTTTGCCTTTTAAATAAAATGTTACTTAGCTGAAAGACTTGGAAGGTTATAGGTAATCCTTTGCAAAATCTTCATCAAAGACTTGCCTTGGATTCTATTTAGGTTGGTTACTTTTTTCTTTTCTCCTTCTTTCAAAGAAAACAACAGAACCATGACTTTACTGTTTTCTCAGCTAGCTGTGTGTGATCGTAAGTAAATCACTTGATCTTTCTGAGGACCTTTATCCTTGCTTACAAAATGGGAGTGATGCTGTAGCTCACTTAGTGAGTGATTTCAAGGGTAGATGAGGACAGCATATATAAAGTGCTGAGCACATCAGCTGTTCTCAGATACTGACTTTTCTTCCTCATGCCCACCTCTCCCAACTTTCTATTCAAAGCTGACCTCTGTCCTGTTGTCCTGGTGGTTAGGAAGGGTCACTATTGGTGATTTCAGTTCTGACCCAATGAGTATCCTCAGAAATCAAGTCCATTCTATTTCAGTGAAGAGGGCTAGTGACTCAGGTTTTATTTTTAAATAGGCTCACACTCTTCTGAAAAATTTTCTGTTACTAACACCTGGTTAGCTGATTTTCAGTGGTTGCAAGGAAGCAAACATTTCAAGATTGAGCTGGGCGTTCCTGTGTTTTCCTGATTTTCCACTCTTTGGATTTGAGTTGCTGAGCCTCATTAGGGTTAGAGTGACAAAGAGTCTGTGTAAATCTGTTATGAGGTTAGTTGTGTATTTTTAATTAGTATCTGAAACATCCAGGAACAGGGATCTTTGGGTCTCTTTAATGGCACCTGTCAGCTTCACACTATCTGCTTTGTTTTTGACCTGATGCCTAGACATGAAACCAGACTTTAGAATCTGTGATTACAGGATTTTCATGTTTATTTATCAGTTGAACAGACTGATAAGTAAAATCATATGGATTGTGATGAATGGTAAGAGGTAAATACACAGAGTATTAGAGAATAACACAAGAAACAACTTAGAGTAGTTAGGGAAGGTGTTTGTGGTAAGATGACCTTTATCATCAGACATGGGTGCTGAGATACTTCAGCTTGTTTGTGGTTCTCCTTCAGGCTGCAAACTGAATTAAGTCTGCTTGAAGTGTCATTCTATAGCCCTTGTCATGGGGTATGCATATTGAGGACATTCTTCTTATGGTAGATTAGTAGTACAAGACTTAATCAAAAATTGTACAAACACATTTTAGGTCAGTGTTCATGTTATGCTCATGGACACTCTTTTGACTAATCAAGTAGCACAGTCAAACCCAGTATTAAAGAAAATGTGGGAGAATTCCCACATGCGTTGGGAAATAGATATTTGTTAAAGAATCACCCAATTTATCATATGGCTATTATAGTTTAGAATTGTGATATCTTCCTGATGAATTAACTTACTAAATTATTGCTATGAAATATCTCTTTCTAAAGTAGTAAATCTGCTTTTGTTAGTCTCATACTAATACAGCTTCTTCTACTAATAAACCAGCCTTCTTCTGCTTCCTATTTGCACATTATAGCTAATTTCTATTATGTATATAATATACATTACACATAATTTATCTATTATATATCATATAAAAGCTAATACATATAATATATAATATATTATTATATAGAATAAATATGTTAATATAGTATATATCATGTACTATGCAATATATAATAGAATCTGTATTGATATAGTATATGTATTATATACTATATAATATATCATATATTATTATATATATACATAATCAGATATAATTATAATAATATATAACATATTATGTATTATGTCATATAGGTATAATCTTATAATAATGATTATATATTCTACAATAGAATACTATATAATTATAATAATCATAATTATATAGTATATATCATATTATAGAATTATGATTATACTATATATAATATATATTAATATTTACATATTAAAATTAGATATAGCATGCAAACAGAAACTAAAATAAGGTTGATAAGCTATATGGATATGAGACTAATAAATGAAGCATTACTACAGAGATATTTCATAGCCATAATTTAGTAAGTTAATTCAGCAGGAAGACATTACAGTTATAAACTATACATTTTATAATATATAATACATATAAAATTTCCTTATACTTTAGATTTTTCTATATCTTTGTATTTAAAATATATCACTTGTGAGTTTTGTTCCATTATCTTTTCAGTAAGTTTATTGAGATAAAATCCACTATTATATCCTTTTAAAATACACAATTCTGTGGTTTTTCAGTGTAGTCACATAATTAATGTATGCATCACCACTATCTGATTCTGGAACATTTTTATCATTCCAAAAAGAAATTCTATACCAATTATCTGTCACACCCCATTTTCCCAACCACCCCTCTACCTCCCAGCCTCTGAAACTACTACTTTCTATCTCTACAGCTTTACTTTTTCTAGGTATTTCATATAAATGGAATCCTATAATAGCTGATCTTTTATGCCATGTTTTTTTCATTTAGATTATATTTTAGGTTCATAGCACATATTAGCTCTTCATTCCCTTTTTAGTATTTTTCTCTGCTTTAATTCGTTTTTTTCCTTTTGACTTGCTAGTTCATCAGTATTCTGCTATTATCTATTCAATCCTAACTAATTTCAGTAGATTTTCATCAGTTATAGTGTTTTATATTTTAAATAAATATGAATCCTCTGCTGAAATTTCAGTCTTTTTCTCAGTATTTTGTATCTGTTACCTTAAACATTAATCATGGTACTATTAATATTAAAAGTTATTTGTAAATGCTACTATCTGTTTAGTTTTTTGTTGGCATATCTGGTAAAATTTTGTATAAAGCTGAATATTGTGTATAAAAACAGGTGTGTGTACTGTGTTTTCTTTCAGTGAAATACTTTCTTCTATCAGGCAGAGTGCAGGGCTAATCACTTTTCTAGAGCCTTCCACTAAGAGCTTTTTACTGATCATCACTACTTTTTTGCCTTGATGGAATCTGAGAACTGCTGAAAATATTTCCCTGGTTTTTAAAGGCTTTCTGCTTAGCCTCTTGTCCTGTACTATTTGGCAAAGAACATATGGAGAAAGCTGGCTATGTGTCAGGCTTAGTTTTCTACCTCTCTTCTCGCTGGGATCTTGGCCCCTCAAGTTTCTAATTTTGTTTTACTAACCCCTGGAGACAAGCAAAAGCTCTGCTTGTTTCTGTATTTTTCAGAAGCAACCTTCTGTCTGGAGTAAGGCCTAGTTGGATTCCCAGCCTCTTGACCTTTGCTCAGAATTAGCAGTGCCCCCAGGGAAAATAGGGGTAGCAGAATATCAGCTCACACTTTGTTCTTTTCTTTTCTGTGGAACCTTAGTTTCTTTAATCCCAGTTGCCTCATCACTTCTCTCTCAGACCTTTAAACAGATAGTTAAAAATACTTCTTATTTAGATTTTGGGGATATTTTTGCTGGGAGAGTTAGCCTCCCATGCACTACTCTGTTTGTTGTTCCCTAAAAGCAACTGAATAATCTTGCTGTTTTTGTTTATTAGTCAGAGGTACAAATAACTTTCATAGTTTATCCTTGCCTATGCAGTTGACCTCCAGTTATTTACTCTAAGACAATAAAGTTTTGATCTTTGGAGATAGAAATGGGTATTTATAGCATGTGCTTATGACATTCATTTGTGAAAGATTTGTTTATGATTACAAAATGCTTTCAAAGATTTCAACTTATGACTTTATGAGACTTTTAACTTTGTGAGAATAAACATTATCTTTAAAAATTTTTCCAATTCAGAATTGACTTGAAAGAACTATAACTTGAAAGTTTAGGTTAGAATTAGGTCTCATATCCAACCATATGACCCCAAATACAGTATTTTTTTCCCACGTTCATCCATTTGGAACTCTAAAAATTGGGTTTTATGTAAATCAGTTGGTTGTATTATCTGCTAATAAAGTCATATAACTATAAAGTAATGTATCACTTTGACATACTCAAAGAATAAGCTTTTCCCTTTATTTTTTATTTTGTCTTAAGTAGAACATAAACTCACAATAATTCTGTTTTGACTGTCTGGGGGTGAGGCCCCCTAAACCAGACACCAGAGCCATAAGGTAAAGCAGCAAAACAACACAGAGAAAGGCTTGGAGAAGACAGCTTGCAACGAGAAAACATAGGTAGACCACAAATAAATATAGACTGGCTGCCCAACGCAAGGTTAACAGTGAAAACCTACCAGCACGGTTCCCCTAGTCCCAAGAACACAGTCTCTCACCCAGTGAAAGGACACTGCCACAGGGATGAAAGAGACTAATGGACTTAACACAGACTAGCAAAGTGAGTGAAGGGAGGGGGCACCAGTGGGAGGGGGAGGTATCCCCAAAACCATTTACCGAGGTTGTGATTTAAAGAATAAAAATAAATGAAATTTTAAAAAATTCAAAAAAATTCTGTTTTGTTTTATGTGTCAAAACTTGAAAGTGATAAATTTTGCTTCTATCTTTTTGAATACTTAGAGATTTTTTTACACCTCTAATTGAAGCACATTATTTTTGAATGTTAGTTTTTTTCCCCCTCAATTCCTAATTAATCAATGAATTCTGCTAGACATATTACTGCAGTAATACCTAAACATTTGGTTGTTTGTGTGACTGATTAAATAAGTGATTAAGTGATTTACACTTAATCATATATACTCATTCTCGGAAACTTAAGTCTGTCATATGTGATTTTAGAACAGGTATCTATTATATAAAAATAACTAGTGAACATCTCAGTTTGATACAGGGGTAGTGACACAGGAGAAAATTGTATTGGGTGCCATACTGCCACCTGTGGGTAGGGTCTGAGAGAAAGGCCTGCAAGAAGCGTCAAAGGGCAAATAAAAAGAAGAGCAAGAGATAGGAGGGAAAAGATGAGAATGGCAGACTGATAGAACAGGCCCACGTGGCCTGGCAGGGCGAAGCCCCCTGGAAGAATGAGCTGGTAGTGGCTAGGAGCCATTGTAGGAGAGTAGCCAGCAAAGAAGTAGCTGGTGTGGAGTCAGATGCCAGAATGGCAGGCCGGGGGTGACCAGGGCATGCAGGCCTGGTGAATTTGTCCAGACATTGCTGAAGGTGGGCCTGGTAAAGGAAGTGCATGGAGTCCCAGCAAGGTGGCATATTTGAAAAGCTCAGTTTGCATCAGCATCTGTTGGAAAAGTTTGAAGAGCCTTGGAAAAGCCAGAGCTTAGAACATTGGAGAGAGAAAAAGCAAAGAGAAGACACTGGAGAAAGACTGGATTTTGTAGGGTGCCTGACTCAGGTTTGAAGGGACATCATCTTAGACATGTGTTTAGAACTTTCGGACTAAATGGTACTGGGGTAAAATAACTGGCCACTTGTGGCATTAAGGACTTTTCGTTTTCCTGGTTAATTTTCCTTGTAAGAAAAATCCTGTTGTTTAAATTGCATTGTGACTTTAGCAACTGCTGCTGTGCGTGCAGGTGAAATGAATCTGGGAGGTGGAAGCCACATTTTAAAAGGTTGCATTTTGGTGGGTAGGAGGGAACTTAAGGCCATGTTACCCAGCCTGGACCTGGCCAACTGGACTGGGGGAAGAGTCTGAGCTCCCTCCCAAAAGACCCATGCTCAGAAGAGGCTCCCATCAATGCCTCTGTAGGCAGCCCTAGCTGCCAGCAGGGACCCTGCATAGGCACCCCTCGGGGGACTCAGGTGAGGGAGGGAATCCCTTAGTTCCTTTGTGTCTAGGGGAGGGGCAGCACCTCTGCTTGTGCATGGGCTGCTGGGGGAGGGGGGGTCCTCCTCTTGTCACTCCCACTTCTAACAGATCTCACTGAAAAGGAGAAAACCAATAATCTACTGACTGACACACAGGAGGAAAGAAGAACAAAGACCCTGGGCATGATCATCACCTGGGTCAGACCCACAAGACATGACTGTGAGATTGGTCACATAAGTGACCTAGCAAAGAGCTCTGCCTACAACGTTCTAGGAGTTAAAGAAATAAGACCCTGTTCCAGAGATGCCACCAAGGTGAGCAAAACACCCTTCTCTCCTGTTTGGGAAAGAGAGCCACAGAGAAGAGGCTGTAGCCCTGTGACAAAACTGTAAACCACAACAGTGGAGAGCAGCTGGGAAAACCTCCTGCTGGAGTCTGTCCCCACCATGGAACCCCTCTGAAGCCAATGGCCAAGAGTTGGGATCCCAACACCAGAAGCCAGAACTATAAAGCTTAAAAGCAGCACCACGGGTCAGACACCAGAACGGAGGAGGTAGCCAGCATGAAAGAGGAGTCACGCATCCCAGCGACCACATGAGTCTGGAGAAAAGGAGACTGTCAAATTCACAATAGAAAATGCCACAAAAAAGGAACCTGGAGAGCAACGCTACATACCTGCCCTACAAGAGGTACCAAATGAGCTGGGATGGGCTACCTTCCTTAAGTATTGTAAGAAATTAAACAGCTTGGACCAACAAGTCACAGGAGCTCAGGTCCTCACCCAGGAAAAGAACATATGTTGGAAGAGACCAATGGACTAAACAATGAACAACTGAACGTCAACTTTACCAACCAATAAATTGCAGAGAGAGGAGAGTATAGTAACTGGAGGAGGGAATGTAGAGAGGTGGGAGGGAGGGGGGAATCAATGCACAAATGTGACAAATGAAATTAATTATAATAAAAAATAAAATGCCTCATTTTAAAAATGCCACTCTTTTCTTGTGGTTTGTTGTTTGGAGGCTTTTGTCCCCTTTTCACCCAATTTCACATTCACTGAAATCCAAGCTGTTGAAAGTCTATAATATCCGAACCTGAAATTTTTATGAATCTGAAATTTCCATGCTGAAGTTAGAAAAAGCCAATGGCAGAAATTCTTGAAGATTTCTGCTAAAAACTGCTGAGCATAATGTATCTAATATTTATAACAAATATGTCATATATCAGATATGTCACTAATTGCAGCAGTGGGCAAGAATTTATTGTCTGCCTAATAAATATTTGAAAAACCTTCTGTCAAAACAAGATAAGAAAGTTTTACAAGACAAAAGTTGCTTAGTAGTCACTTTTAATAAGTTTGCATTTAATATATTAGGAAGTATTGACGCAATTGTTGGGTTTAAGTGTTGAAAGCATTTTCATTCTATTCTTTCTAACTAGAATTATCAGAATGTTGCTTTAGTAAATATTTAACATAGTAGATATACTTGCATAAAGTGTATTCAAAAAATTAAAATGAACCTGGGCATGGTGACGCATGCCTGTAATCCCAGCTATTTGGAGGCTGAGTTTGGAGTCCGTGGGTTGGAGACTACCCCGAGCAACATAGCGAGACCTAGTCTCAAAAAAATCGCCAGGCATGGTGGTGCACACCTGTAATCCCAGCTGCCTGGGAGGTTGAGGCTAGGGGTCACTTGAGTCTGTGGTTTGGGACGACCCTGGGCAACATAGCAGGACCAGTCTCAAAAAAAGAAAAAGAAAAAGATTTTATAATGTTCTTCAGTTAAGGTGAATTGTGGGACTCTGTCAACCTGGCTATAGGGAATGGAATTTTTTGGTCTTATGGTTAAGACATAAACTTAAAAAAGAGTTTTCTTTACCACAAAGCTAGCCCTGCCATTGACTTTTATATTGGACCTAACTAGAGTTTCACTGGCTATGATTCTGTCTTCCTTGTTCCCACTTAGCCCTCACTGTCTGCATCCCTTTTGGAAGGTGGAGTGTGGGTCATGGGTACTTGACTATCTTCTGTGTAAGTTTTTCTTTTTCTCTTTTTCTCTAGATTGTTGCTCTTTTGGGTACCCCACATATTTAATGGTGCTTTGCCTTGCCATTATTTGGGCAAAAAGTGTTAGGACGAAATTGTTCAACTACTTATTTATGGACCCATTGATTTAGGACCCATTGATTTTCACCTTGGGAAGACAGTTTTACCTCTTGGTTTTAGGGGACTGTTGTCCTCAAACCGTGGGTAACAAATAATGTGACAGAATTTTAGAAATGAAATGTATCAGGGAATATAGTAAATGCTGGTAGTTGGGAAGTGGCTTGCTGAATAGTTTGAGTTTCTTATATTTTAACTTGATAATTTTTATATGTCTTTGGGCTTAATGGATTTATCTTTTTTTTGGTAAAGATTTCTGCTTTTATTCTGTACTCTTTCAGTAGTATAGAAACTATAGCTTTATTTGCAGTCTTCTCTGCTATATAGCCCTTAAGGAATTTGAATTTTATGCTGTTACAGTAATTCTCTTTAAATTTGACTGGTTTGATATAGGAGAAACCTTGAGGCTTTAGAGTTAGAAACACTTGATTTGAAAACCCAATTCTGCAACCTTTGCAGATAGTTATTTTGTCTGACTCAAGTTCCTCAGCTATAAAAATGGATGTAGAGAACATTTATTCCCTAAAGAGTGGTGAGTTTTAATGAATATTATTAATAACATATGCAACTATAATTTTGTGGCATGGCATCTCTCTATCTCTCTATTATCTATCTATCTATCTATCTATCTATCTATCTATCTATCTATCTATCTATCTATCTATCTATCTATCTATCTATCTATCTATCTATCTATCTATCTATCTATCTATCTATCTATCTATCTATCTATCTATCTATCTATCTATCTATCATCTATCTAGTCTTGCCTGTGGAACTGCAGGCTCACATTGCCTGGAGTACCACAGACTCAAGCAATCTCCAGCCTCAGCTTCCCAGGTAGCTGGGATTACAGGTGTGCGCCACCACGCTCAGCTATATTTTTTTTAAACTAGGGCTTGCTATGTGCCCTGGGCAGGACTTGAACCGCGATCCCTTGCCCTGGCCGCAGCTTCCTAGGCTATTTCTTATTTTTATTTTTATTTATTTTTTTTTTTTTGAGACTAGGTCTTGCTATTTTTGTCTGTGGAACCGCAGGCTCTCGTTGCCCGGGGTACCACAGACTCAAGCAGTTCCCAGCCTCAGCTTCCGAGGTAGCTGGGATTACAGGCACGCACCACCATGCCCAGCTATTTTTTTGGAACTAGGTCTCACTACGGGCCCCAGGCGGCATTCGAACCGCGATCCCTAGCCCCTGCCGCTTCATAGGCTGAAGCTTACAAGCACGAGCCACCGTGCCCGGCTCTCCTAGGCTATTTCTTACAGGCTTGTGCCACCATGCCGGCCTTATTTTACAATTTAATCATTGATTTTTCAGAACCATTCTTGAGCCTTATTTTTAAAAAAGATCCTGGTTTTGAAGTGCTGAAATTAAACATCACAGTGTCTAGTAGAAATGCTCATGCCTTAGAAAATTTCTATTATTGCCATATTAGTTACTGTTAGGTAAGATAATCTCTTTTCCCACATAGGACAGCTGTGTGGAGGTTCCTCAAATTATTGAAAATGGATCTACCATTTGACCCAGTGATTCCACTCCTATGAATCTACCCAAAGGATACAAAAACATTAGTTTGAAAGGAAACTTGTATTCCTGTTTACTCAGTATATTTACAGTAACTAAGATATGGAAATAACCTAAAAGCCCCCAAACAAATAAATGGATCAAGAAAGTGTGGTGTGTATACATTATGGAATACTATTCAGTTTATAAAAGGTAAACTCATGCCATTTGCAGCAACATGGATGGAACTAGAGGGGTTATGCTCAGTGAAATAAGTCAGAAGGAAAAAAAAATCTGTTGGTTTCACTTTTAGGATGAGTGAGGGAAACTGAAAAAAAAAAGAGTCAAAAAAAAAAAAGACAAAACTTGCAGACAAATTATAGATCTAAGCAGAGGTATGACAGAGAGAGTGGTTAGAACAAGGGAGGGAAGAGAAGAAAGGATTATGCTGATAGTTTTAGGGTGAACTTGAGGGGAGAAATCAAATCTTGTACAAAATGTTCCATGTGAGAAAATTTAAAAAAAACTTAAAAAAATGAAATCAATATATTAAAAAAAAGATAAATTTCTTTTCCAAAATCACATGAATTCACTGAAATGTGATACATTTTAGTGTAGTATCTGACTTATTTTATAATTTACAAAATTTCATACACTATAGATAGTGATAGTCTGTATCCCATCCTCAAGTGAGAAGTGCTAGGAGAGATGTGAGACCTTGCAGAAAAGATGCACTTTGTTGTACTGCCTACAGATACATTGCCTGGAGATTAGGTTTCTTGACATTTACTTTAAAACTCTATAAACAGTTTGTGTAAAGGATGATTTCCTGAACTAACCTGCTAAGTAACCTGCTGTGCTACAAGGTCCCATTTGAAATCTTTCTGCAATACCTTTATACCTTGGTTTTCCTATGTTTGAACATGTGGCTGCATATTATATACCAAAGGAAAAAAATAATTTTATGTGAGGAATGTTGATTATTCTTACAGTGTTTAGTAAGTTTAAAATTGAGGGAATCTTTAATATCTCTTTGAAAATAATTACCAAGGTTTTAAAAAGCTGTTTGAAGATCATAGAATTCATTATATAATTTAAAAATCTTGTAAGTGGGATGTTTAAATCAGAATATTATTGAAAGCTTTTCTTTGCTAAAAATCTGCTTTGATTTTTATTTCATCATCATTAATTAAAAATATCAGCTACATGGATTATGGTTTACAGCTCACACAGTAATTTTCATCTATCTTCATAATAAAAATTCTCTAATCTCATGCATAAAAAGACAGTAAACAGCACCTGCCAGAGCACTGTAGCAGTAAGAGCCATCAAGTATGTATTCACTGTGCAATACAACAGTGAAAGAGTTAATAAAAGCTGAATATATTACAAGATTACAACAGTTTTTATTTATTAGGGGATAAGGGAGGGTATGGAATATATGGGATAAAACATTAATAACTTCTCCATTCTGTAGGACCGACCTGTTGCTTTGGAACTGCTCCCAAAGCCCCACAGGGACTGTGAAACTGTGTTTTGGTGGTCTATAAGAGAGGTTCGACTTGGCAAATACAGTAGTGTATGATGTCATTGAATGCATACCATATGTATGGAGAGTCAGTGAATGCTATGCTTACTGCCGTACACAGGCATATGTAAGAGTTGGAATGGAAAAATCATTTTTATGAAAATACAGAGAAGTAAAACAAGAATGTTCTGTCCTGAGCCTGATCAAATCACTGGTAGCTGCCAAGTACGAATACTCCCTGTAAGGTTTTCTCTCCTTAATTCTCCAGCTTCCTGCTTTTTGTTGGCTCTCAAAAAGTATTCCATTTATAAGGTCTTATGTAGCACATTCTTTCTATTGATGCGATATGAACACCAAATGAAAACTCCATTTTCTCCATTAAAGCCGGGAAAGTATTTCAGTGTGCATGGTTTGTAGCAGGATGAGATGATTAATTGATTTAGCTAACTTGCCAAATTGTTCTTTTTCCCAATAAAGGAGGGTTATCTGAGGGTTCTTACTGCTAATCATTGCTCCACTCATTAATATATTAGAAAGAATATGATGTTTCAATTATTCTCATTACTATTATTTAAATTATTATCTTCTAATAATGCTGTAATGAATATGTTAAATAAGTTAAAGCAGTTGATCCCCATGAGGAATTTACAGTCTATAAGGATGGGAGCATATATGGAATTAGAAATGTAAGTACCCAGTATTTTTAAAAAAATTATTATTACAGGTCACAGTATCATTAGTAATACTAAGTCCAATGTCATTTTTCTTAAATTTGAATTTATTCAATCTTAATTTTAAACTGTCTTGTGTTATATACAAAGACCACTTCCTATAAATGTCTAGTTTTTTTCTGTACATGAACTTGCATACATTATATAAACAGAAGTGTACACTTTAAGTATTATAGCATTTGGAAACCTCAGATCAATATTTTATTGACGATTTTTTGCCTATAGTATATAATGAGATTTTCTCATGTCATTAAAATATTAGTAATCCCACTTTAAATGAAAAATGAACCTTGTTTTTTAAAGACATGTTGTCTTTTAGACTAGGAAAAATCAATCTATCCTTGTATTTCAGCTTCTAAAATTTGAACCAAGGAGGCAGTGGCTGAAGTTATCACTTGACATTGGTTCCTTTCATTATGTATCAGGGCATGACTAGGTTAAAGTGTGAGAGCCACTGTCTTCCTGCATCAGGAATTCAAAGCATGGGCTGATCAATAACCACTGTTTGCTGTGTTGAGTATGAGTATGTATGTATGTATGAGTATGGGAAAAAATTTCCAGGTGCAAATATTAAAAAGAGAAGCACAGTATGTAAAACTCATATGGAAATTTACTTTTTTCAGTTAAAAATTATTATGGAAATTTTCATATATGTACAAAATAAAATAGTATAATGAACTTACATCAAATATTCAAAAATCATCACCTCATAGACAATCTTATTACACTTTTACAGCACCCTATTCCTACCTACTAGATTTTCTTGAAATAAATTATATTTATTGTATAAAATAGATATTTTTTATTAAGTGCTTGTCTTCCTTCAGACCTGGGGATAGACAACCCCAGAGGCTGACTGTTAAAAAGTGTAACTCAGGTGTCAGAAAAATACTGTAATGGAGAGAAGTTGTAAATCTATTTAGCAGGCAATCTTTGTGAGTGCTACACTTGGTGCTGAGGATACATAAATTTAAAGGACATTGACCATGTTTTTAAAGAGCTCAGTTTCTGGTAGTAAATACAGGTAAACATTACATAGATATAATACAAAAGCACAAATATTGGAGGTACACATATGTATATACACACATATGTATATGGTTTCCTATATATGTGTATATATGTGAAGTGTATACACATATATGCATATACATAGATGCACATAAATTACACACGTACCATAGGAGTCCTGATATATATATATAATTCAAGATATAAAATTACATATGACTAAAAATTACCCTTTATATCTAATTTTTAGCTGTTTATATATAATTTTTAAAGTCTTCTTATAAAGACAGTTCCCAGAAAGAGATACTTAAAAGAGGCTAATGAACATTTAGTTTGTATTTATTACAGAAAAGAAAGGATAAATAGGTTTTATTCCTTTACCATATTCATCAGCAGATTACTGTGGAACATAGGAAAAGAAATGTATGTTGTTTTATTACCAGGTTTATATTAAAGATCAAAGTCTATAAATGTAGCAAATATAACAAATTATTGATTTACATGAGTCTATTGACTCAAGTGTAGTTGTGAGTGAATTGGAGAAGCTCATCTTTCCAGTATTGATCTGCAGTTTAACTGGTGCATTTGTTCATGAGGCTTAGTTCATAGAAAACACTTTTTTTCTGAAGCATGAATTACAGTGGGCCTGCCAGGCTTTCATGTGAGATGGACAATTATTATTAAGCTGGCGATCGTTAGATCAGTGTTTGGAATATTTCATGGGCACCTACTGACTGGAACTAATACTACTTATTAATTTTTGTCAGATAGTTCTATTTATTATCTTGATAGTCTGCAAAAAATTTTTAAAAGAACTTGACTAACACTGTTAGGGTATAGGTAAAGAGAATATTAAATGTGAAATGTCCTTGCTGAGAATAATAGGTTAATATTTTTATACATTTCAAAATTTGGAATTCACCATAAAGCCAAACAATTCAGTAAGGTAGCCGTCTCATTATCACTGTTTCATAGCTATGGATATTGATAATGATACTAAGTGACCTTTTCAGATTTACCTAGTAAATTGTAAAGCTCTGTTCAAGATCATTTGTTCAACCAATCCTCAGTTTGAGTCTACTTGTAAAAGGCACTGGGGATAAAGTTGTGAAAGCTCATGGTACTTACATCCTAAGGGAGAACAAGATATTAAATGAATCAATCACAGAATTAATTATTTAATTACAATCTTGATGAATGGTATAAAGGAGCACAACACAAAATGAGAGCGTCCAACACGAAGACCTGCCTGGTCCAAATTTCCCTGTGGAAATGTTTTGTATGAATTCGGAAGAAAGTGGAGGAAGCCTGGGAGGTGTTCCAGATAGAAGGCACACCATGTGTGATAAAACTGAGGGAAAATGGATATCATTAGGTTTAGAAATTGAAATTAAGCAAGTGTTCTAGGAATACAAAGAATGAATAAAAAAGATATTTAATATATATTCCTTCTTACCGTAAGGGATCAGGGTCTAAATCTCAGGCTTTTATGAGAAAAATTCAACAAAATTTTTAGCACTTCTCAAGAAGCAATGTGTGATAGTGTATTAAAGATTACAAACCTCCAACCTAAATTAGAAAATGCAAATCAAACAGCAGAAAGAAACACCTTAACTGCTAAAAGCCAGCTATAAACTTTTATGGGTATTGTGGTATTATGTATGCTCAGTTGTTACTAGTAAAATATATAAACCAGATGAGAATATACTTGCTTTTATCCTTGGTTTAAAGGAGTATTCCCTTTCCTCTGACTTACTGTAAACATTGGAAAAGATCTACATTCATCAAGATTTCTGTAGTGATGCCCTTATTGTTGGATTCCTGTAAAAGGTAGCTTGCGTGCTACCTTTACATTTTCCTTTATCATGTTATTTTTTTCAGAAAGGAGTCTGCACAATTTCTACTGTGTTGCTTGTCAACAAGTGATATCTAGTGATACTGAAATCAGTTGGTCAACATTTTCCAAGCTGCAGCTCTCACAGGTGCAGAGATTAGGGAATTAGGTTTTATGATAGACAGATATTACTGCTCTGTTGTAGAAATAGCAGTTGTCCCTGACTGTTATCAGCTGGATTTTCAAGACTTGACTTAATAGACTACCCCCTCTCCTCCATAGTAATTCTGTTCTGTGTCATGTGGGAAATATATAGGAGAGTATGGTGTTAACTTTCTAAATCTTAAAAGATTTGGTGAAAAAATATAGCTTTTATAATTACTAGAAAAAGCTTTTTAAAAAAAAATCATTTTTTTTTTTGTTTCATACAACATCAGGTGTCTTTGTATGGTTGTTGATCCACTTGGGAATGCCCCCACCCCCAAACCCTCTGACCCCAGCCACTGGTCACTCTACCTTCTCTCTTTGTTGCTGTTTGTTGGTCTGTATTTAGACATTTGGTGTCATCCTTTTCTGGAGCAATGTCCTTTTCCTGGGTGAGGATATGTGTTCCTGGGGCATGGGCATCATGCTGCTTAGATTTCCAGACTTAACTTTGCATGGGGCAGCCAGTCTGAGCTTGTTTGGAGTCCATCCATGCCTGTTCATCTTTACCAGTTGTCTCCTCCATTCTGTTTTGTATCCCATTTTGTTGCTTCTTCACCTTGTAGTTCTGGCTTCTGGCTTACAGAACCTGGCTCCCATCCTTTATTTGTTGAGAAGTTCCTCAAAGGGGCTGTGCATCAACAGATAACTAACTGGTCTCCTCAGTCTAGTTTGCAGCTCTGCAGTGGGGGCCCTGCTCTATTTCTGTGGCCTTCCTTCCCCTGTGGAAAAGCAGTGTGCCTTCCTCTTGCTGAAGGCATCTGTGAACTGGGATTTTGGCTCTCAGCTGCTGGTGATGGGGTAGGTGTAATTCTGTGATAGATCATCTCTATAATTGGTCTCACAGTTCTGTGTTTGGTGGTTCTTTCTATGTTCTTTTGGAGTCTTACCCATGAGATGTGTGTGTCCAGGGACTTTATGCATATGCTCTGCACCTCTTCTGTTTCTTCAGGTGGATTATTAGTGTGTTTCTTATTCATGATGAGGGCTGACAGAACTGGGAGTGAACCACAGTGGGTAGGTCTCCTCCCCTGTCCCACCTACCCACTGCCTCTCCCCCCCGCAAAGCTTTTAGTACTAATCAGCTCTTCAGCTTAAAACGTCAGAATACACTTTATAAAACCCAAAACCTAATGGCATTATGAAAAAACATTGCATCAAAAAACATTATGAAAAATAAGTGGTTTTTAAAAAGCATATTTTCCAACATTGCATAGATTATGTAAAAATGCCAAAAATGACCCCTTTTTTACATTATCATGAAAATATGAAGTTTTGAAATTTAACTAAGAAAGAACTTACTAAGAGTCTAATTCATTTGAAATTAGAAACTTTTGAAAAATCTGGGTAACAAATAGCATTTCTTCAGATTTATGTAAAAGTTGCTCTTTGGAGAGATTGTTAAGAAGTAGGATAGGAATAGACTCGTCAAATCTGTAGTACAACACTTCCAAGATTAAAAATATGAAAAGTTTTTCTATATAAGAGTATGAAATATAAGCTATATGTTTTTTGAATTGATTGTAAATTTGTTTCATGATATCAGAGAGAAACATTCTGCAGTTAAAAAAAATTATACCTCATAAAAATCTACTGCCACTGCCCTAATTCTGACCCAAATTGACTTATAGAAACTCATTTGTTGAAATGCACACAGAAAGGACAAATCATGAGTGTACAAGAGTGAAGAGCTATCCATGTAGCTACCTCTAAAATTAAAAAATGGAATTTGACCAAGTTCTTAGATGTATCTCCTTTTCTGTCCTGATTTTTTTGTCCTCAGTCTTCTCTAAAGAGATCTGACATGAGTCCTTTGGAAGTTTATTGAGATTTGCTGTTTTGAGGCTAGCCTATAACCAATTTATGAAAAGTTAATTCTGTTGAGATATAATTTACGTATAATAAAATATATCTGTTTTATGTAGATGTTTAATAAGTTTCCACAAATGCATATATCCATACCTAAATCAAGTACCACCTAAATCAAGATATAAAACATTTCTATCATCTGAAAATACCTTTGATGAATGAAGGTGCAATGGCTTTGTTTAGTCTTTCAGGCTTTCATTTTTTTTTTTTTTTTGGTAAATCTTTATCAAACAAAACTTTACATTTCCTTCCTCACTAAGCCTTGATTGTTGCTCTACTTTCATAATTATCACTACTCTAAACAGCTCATATAATTGGAATCATTATGATATTTGACCTTTTTTGACTGGCTTATTTCACTAAGCATGATATTCTTAAGGCTTATCCATGTTTTAGCATGTGACAACATTTCCTTATTTTAAAAACTGAATAGTACTTATGTGTATGTATATTTATATGGTTAGCTCATTTCATGTAGCACAATCCCCTCAACTTCCATCCGTATTGTTGCAAATGGTTGGATTTTCTTCTTATTAATGGTTGAATAATATTCCACAGTCTATTTATATATCTCTGTATGTCTATATCTGACATTTTCTGTATGTATTCAGCTCTCCATGGGCGTTTTTGCTGCTTCCAATTTCTTGGTTATTGAGAGAAATGCTGTATAGCACATGGGTGTGCAAATATCTCTGTAAGATCTTACTTTCAAGTCTCTGTCGGTTTGATAATTCTAATTTTAATTTTTTGAGGAACCACCATCCTCTTTTCCATAGTCTCTATATACCATCTTATATTCTCAGTGCACAAATTCTAATTTTGCCACATCCATGCCAAGTCTTGTTATCTTCTGTTTGTTTTGGATAGTGACCATTCTAGGTATAAAGTGACATTGCACTGTGGTTTTGATTTGCTTTTTCCTGATCATTAGTGATGTTGAGCATCTGTTCATGTGCATGTTGGCCATTTGTATACTTTCCTTGGAGAAATATCTACTCAGGTCCTTTGCTCATGTTTTAATCAAGTTTTTTTTTTATTGTTGTCGATGTGTGAGACTTCTTTGTTATTGTGAGCATTGACCCCTTATTAGATGTGATTATTATTTTTTCCCCAATTCTGTAGATTGCCTTTCAACTTTGTTCATTGTTTCTTTTGATGCTCAGAGATTTTGAAGTTTGCTATAGCTCTGTTTGTCTGTTTATGCTTCTTTGTGTTTCTTGATATAATATTGAGGAAATTTTTGCCAAGTTTAGTGTCATAAAGACTTTCCTTTATGAGTTATAATTTTAGTTTTTATATTTAGGTCTTAATTAATTTTCAAGTTATTCTTGCATAGATTGATTATACACTTTCATTCTTTTGCATGTTGCTATCAAGTTTCCCCAATACTGTTGTTTGAATAGACTGTCCTTTCCCCATTATGTGGTCTTAACACCCTTTGTGACATAGCATTTTATCATATACATGAGAATTTATTCTTGGACTCTCTTTTCTGTTCCATTATCAATATCTGTTTTTTATAAAAACCAGTTTTTGATTATTATAACTTTGTAATATACTTTGAAGTCAGGAAATAGTAAGGCTTCCTTATTCCATTTCAAGATTGTTTTGGCAATTAGGGACTCTTAAGATTCAACAGAATTTTGATTTTTTCCCCTATTTTTACAAAATATGTCATTGAGATTTGAAAGGAATTGCATTGAATCTCTAGAGTATATTAGATAGTATAGATATTCTAGCAATATTAGCTTTAAATTCATGAACATGGGATATCTTTCCTTTTATTTGTCTTAATTTCTTTCAGCAATGTTTTGTAGTTTTCTTTGTATAGCTCTTTCCGGTCCTTGGTTAAATTACAGTCCTGTGCTGCTTTGCTGAATGGACATATTCTGAGAAATGTGTGGGCCGGAAATTTTATCATTGTGGGTATATCAGAGAGCATATTTACATAAACATAGATAGTATACCCTATTGCACACCTAGACTTTATGCAAAGACCATTATCATATATTCAGTTTATCATTGAAATATTATATGGCTTATCACTGTACCCTTACCTATTCATAGTTCCATTCACACACTAAATTGTTTTTTACTTTGAGACTCATAATTTCCTTTACCTGGAACGACTTCCATATTACATTTTCATGTGATTAATAACAGGCCCCAGTGTTAGACAGCCTGGTTGGAATCCATCTAATGCTTTTTGTACAGTGCTTATCTCATGGTAAGTTGCTTAATACATATTAGCTTTTATGATGATTATATTTCCCATGTCTATTAGATAATGAACTCCTTGAGAACAGTGATCATTTTTTTAGTTGCTTTTCCACATACAGTACCTAACACAATGCCTGACATTGGTATTCTATAAATGCTACAAAAGTTCTAGTACCTAACACAATGCCTGACATTGATATTCTATAAATGTTGCAAATGTTCTAGAAATAGACACAGGGGTATTTTCCAAAATGTTCAAATTTCACATCAATAAGAAGTATCCTCTGGCCTCTACATTTTATCAATTGTAAGAAGTATTCCTCTGGCCTCTACATTTTGTCAAATAAGGTAGCTCATTTTTCCAGTTTATAAGCAAATTTAAGGCAAATATAATGGAGTAGTCAACATGGTTTTTCATTCAAATCACAGAATACACTCCTCATATGATTGGCCTCTTTCTAGTTTCTCTTCCTCTTCCTCTTTTTCTGAAATTGTTGACTAAATTTCTGTTTTCTTTGCATAGCTTGATGAAACTCAAGTTATTGGAATTAATGCAGAAGAATGTTACTGCTAACAAATAGAAATTGCTATTGCTAATGAAAATTATGGGATTACTTTAATAAGAAATTATCTATTATAAATGTTGAGGTTTCTGCATATTGTAGACTTTAATGTAATTAGCCAGGCCCTATCAAGATTATATATTATTCAGAAGAGAAGACTATCTGAAAATTATGGATAAATCCACAAGAAAAATCTGTCTGTCTATCTATCTATCTATCTATCTATCTATCTATCTATCTATCTATCTATCTATCTATCTATCTATCTATCTATCTATCTATCTATCTATCTATCTATCGTCTATCTGTCTGTCTATCTATCTATCTATCTATCTATCTATCTATCTATCTATCTATCTATCTATCTATCTATCTATCTATCTATCTATCTATCTATCTGTCTATCTATCTATCTATCATCTAATCTAATCTATCTATCCTATCTGTCATGTCTTGCTATGTTGCCTGGAGTTGTCCCTAACCCACGAACTTAAGTGACTCCTAACCTCAACCTCCCAAGGCTGGGATTACAGGTGCATGCCACTGCTCCCAGCTAGAAAAATGTTTTTAGAAGATTATCACATGTATCTGACATCATCTCTGAATTCTTAACTTCCAGTTTTGTGAGCAAGCTTGATAAAGCCATATGGACATGGTGATTAGAATAAATGATCTTAAACACATTGAAAGTGGAATTCTAACAGCAAAATGTGTGAATGGATGATATCAGACAAATGCTACAGCTGTCAGCTTGTGGCAGTCTTGTAGGGTTAAGGTGCTAATAGTCTCTTCTTGGACACCTCTCATTCCTGCAGACTCTCCAAAGGGGTTTAGTATTAGCATATAAATTGAACATATATTTATTCAGTACTTTTTGTATTATTTGGAAGGATGTTAGAAAAAATACATATATATTTCCAGTTGTATTGTTATAAAGTAACAAAATTGCAAGATATATGTTGAGAGCTGAACACAGGGTATAAGAGAGGACAGATGAGAAAGATGGACACAACTATAGAGGCTGGGGCTGAATGAAAGTATGCATTATTTAGCAAATTTTAATGACTTTTATATGTTTTTATAAAGGCTTTTGACAAAGGAAAAAAGTGGTTTAGGCAGGTACAATTTAGGGTGTGTTTTATTTATTTATTTATTTATTTATTTATTTATTTATTTAATATACATTTTAATTGAATAAGTTTTGTTTACATTTGCCTTTTGGGTGTTCCTTCCCCCTCCCTCAACCCACCCCCCTGGCCTCTCCATCTCTTCTTTCACTGACTTTACTGTTTAATTTTTAGTTCCTTGGGTTTTTCCTCTTCTTTCCTGTAGCAGTGTTCTTTTGTCCAGCGTGGACCTGGTTTCCTGGGACACAGTGGCCTGTGCTTAGTTTTCCAGGTGTCTTTTTGCTGCTGGCCACCAGTTCACACGATTGTGTTCTTTCAGTTTCTCTTCCTTCTTTCTGATTGGATGCTCCAACCCATCTTCTGTCCTATTTTGCACCTTTGTTTTGTAGTTCTCGTTGCTGGCGTTGGGAGTGTTTCTCCCAGCCAAAGTTTGTGCACCCATTTTTTTGATCCAGATAGGCCCTGGCAGATGGTTGGTCCGGTTCGTTGTGTGGCTACTGCCTGTCTCTGTGGCTTTCCTCACACCCTAAAGTGGGAGGGTCCTTTGATCATGCTGAATGCATCTCTGAATGGGAAATTCCATTCCCATCGCTATAGATCTCAGTGGTTTCTGAGGTAGTTTGTTGCTATAATCAGTCATATAGTCCTGTGTCCCATGGATCTGACATGTTCCTTGTTCTGGACTACTTTGTTTTTCATCTGTGCATTCATGTGCAACTGTCCATAAGTTGCTGATTTAGTTGCTTCTGATGAGGGTTGACTGGATTTGGAGAAGACCAGAGGGAATTAACCCTACCAACCCCTGCCACCCAGCCCAGCAGCAGTGCCCAGCAGATGGCTGAACCAGGCATGTGGGTGAAGTTACCCTGCCTTCCCTGGCCACCTCATGGTACAGTGACTTGGGGGCACCCCCAGCCGCTCCCCGCCACCTGGCATGCTGCAGGCCCCCCTACCTTGTGCTCCCCGAACCCCAAGAGGAGCACGGCAGACTGGGCAGCTGGGGGCTCAGGGCCCGGCAGCATGGCTGAACCAGGTGTGTGGGCAGGGTTCTAGGGTGCATTTTAAAGGAAGAGAAAGGGTGAAGGGGTAATAAAATTGATTAACATTAATTTTTGAGAGGTAATTGGGGGCAGGGGAGTAGCTCACAGGTGGTTACTATTTTTGTTAAGAGGGATTTTTTTATTTTTGGAGGGGCAGTGGCACCATCACATCTTTAGAGGATGGTAATGCTAGATTTTGTTTTTAGTTAGCCGGAGGCAATTAAAACAAGATGGAGTTTGCTTCATCTCAACCGCACAAGCCCATCTGGTCTGTGAACGGTATTTCACAGATATATATGAAGTGTACCTTTTTAAAACAATTTTTAAATTAAAAAAATTTTTAATTAAAATTTTTTTTTTATTTTGTGGAAATAAGGCAAGTTACATAGATAGGTATACATATTACAATACCATAATTACAAAATTATAACCATGCAAAATAATATATTATTTACTGATGTGTGATATAAGAGTTTCAAATCCCACTGGAATGGCAAACATCAAACCCAGTGTACTGATTATTATTTCTGATATCCACAGAGAATGTCAACTATCTCTGTAATGGTTGTTTTTTGTTTAATTTAATTAAAATTTTCTAAAAATTTGCATATATATGTGTATTTATATTTATATTACATTATTGTGTACCCTGGGACTTTCTCACTTCTCTAACACCTGTTAACCATCCTATTCTTCTGTGCCCTTCGCCTCCCTCACCTTCTTCCCCTTCCTTTTCTCTTGCTTCATTGTTCAGTCCTGTTGGTTGTTTTTATTTTTTCTTAGTTGTTTGTTTTTTCCTATATCCATCATATAAGTGAGACCATCCTGTATTTCTCTTTTTCCTTTTTGACTTATTTCTACTAATATGAGTCTTTCTAGTTCCATCCATGTTGCTGTGAATGACATATGTTTGTCCTCCTTGATTGATGCATAGTATTCCATTGTGTACATATACCACATTTTTTTTCAGCCAATTGTTGGTTTTGGGGCATTTGGTTTGTTTCCAAATCTTGGCAGTTGTAAACAGAGCTGCAATAAACATGCGTGTACAGGTGTCCTTTTGAATTAGTGTTTTCATGTCCTCTGGGTAGATTCCCAGTAGTGGGATTGCTGGATCAAATGGTAAGTCCACTTTCAATTGTTTGAGGGTCCTCCACACAGTCTTCCATAGTGGCTGAACCAGTTTGCACTCCCACCAGCAGTGTGAGAGTGTTCCTTTTTCTCCACATCCACACCAACACTTGTTGTTATCCATTTTATTTACATGGGCCATTCTTACTGGTGTAAGATGGTATCTCAGTGTGGCTTTAATTTGCATTTCCCTGATTATTAGTGATGTGGAACATTCTTTCATATGCATATTAGCCATCTGTATCTCTTCTTTGGTGAAGTGTCTTTTTAGTTCTCCCCATTTTTTGACTGGGTTTTTTGCTTTGTTTTTGTTGAATTATAGAAGCTCTCTGTGGATCTTTGTTTCAGACCCTTCTCACTTGTCTGGAGGGCAAAAATTTTCTTCCAGTCGGTTGGATTTCTTTTTGTTTTGTTTATTGTCTCTTTTGCTGTACAGAAACTTTTTAGTTTTATATAGTCCCAGTTGTTTATGTTTTCCTTCATATTTTTGCCAGCCATAGTTGTTTCCCAAAATGGATTTCTGAGGTGAAATTCATGAAGGGTTTTTTCTTCTATGTATTTTATGGTTGCAGGTCTCACTTCCAGGTCCTTTATCCATTTTGAGTAAATTTTTGTACAGGGTGTGAGGGTGTTGTCCTGGTTCATTTTTTTTTTTTTACAAGTTTTGATCCAGTTTTCACAGCACCATTTACTGAAGAGGCTCTCCTTGTTCCAGGGTATGTTTGTTGCCCCTTTGTCAAAGATTAGTTGACCATATATGTGTGGTTTTATTTCTGGGTTTTCGATTCTGATCCATTGGTCTGTTTTTGTACCAGCATCATGCTGTTTTAAGTATCATGGCTTTGTAGTATAGTTTGAAGTCTGAAATAGTAATACCTCCATTCTCTCTTCTGTTTGTCAAAAGGGTTTTGGCTATTAGGGGTCTTTTGTTGTTTCATATGAATTTCAGTCATTTTTATTCTATCTCTTTAAGATATGTTGTTGTGGGCCAGGCATGGTGGCACATGCCTGTAAGTGGCTGCTTAGGAAGCCACGGCTATGGCCAGGGATTGCAGTTTAGTCCTGCTGGGGACACGTAGTGAGACCTAGTCCCAAAAAAATAGTGGGGCATGGTGGTGTGTACCTGTAACCCCAGCTACCTGGGAAGCTGAGGCTGGGGCTTGCTTGAGTCTCTGGTACCCTGGGCGACGTGAGCCTGCGGTTCCATGGGCAGAAATAGTGAGACCTAGTTTCAAAAAAAAAAAAAAATATGTCATTGGGATCTTTATTGGAATTGCACTGAATCTGTAGATTGCCTTTGGTAGTATGACCATTTTGATAATGTTGATTCTTCTGATCCATGAACAGGGAATGTCTTTCCATTTTTTAGCATCATCTTCTATTTCTTTTAAGAACGTTTTATAGTTTTCTTTGTATAGGTCTTTTACTTCTTTGTTAGTTAATTCCCAACTATTTAATTTTCTTTAGTGTAATGTTAAATGGGTTTTTAAAAAAAAATTTCTTCTTCTTCTGATTGATTCTTTGCATATATGAATGCTGTTGATTTTTGTGTGTTGATTTTGTATCCAGCTACCTTACTGAATTGGTTTATTATTTCAATTAGTTTTTCTGTCAGTTTTTCTGGGTTTTCTACATAGAGTATCATATCATCTGCATATAATGATAGCTTTATTTCTTCTTTCCCTATTTGGATTCCTTTTATGTCTTTGTCTTGCCTTATTGCCCTAGCTAGGACTTCCAGAACTATGTTGAAAAGGAGTGAAGAGAGTGGGCAACCTTGCCTGGTTCCAGACCTTAATTGAAATGGTTTCAGTTTTTCCCCATTGAGGATGATATTTGCTGTAGGTTTGTCATATATAGCTTTTATTATGTTGAGATATGTTCCTTTTATACCAATTTTTTTCCAGGGCTTTCATCATGAAAGGATGCTGAACTTTATCGAATGCTTTTTCCTCATCTATTGATATGATCATATGGTTTTTGTTTTTCTCTTTGTTGATGTGATGGATTATGTTGATTGATTTTCGGATGTTGAACCATCCCTGTGCCCCTGGGATGAATCCCACTTGGTCATGATGGATGATCCTTTTTATGCAATGTTGGATTTGGTTTGCCAGGATTTTGTTTAGAATTTTTGCATCTGTGTTCATTAGGGAGATTGGTCTGTAGTTCTCTTTCTTTGCACTATCTTTATTTGGTTTTGGAATTAGTGTAATGTTTGCTTCAT